>JAASFU010000393.1:0-24596 GCA_023333955.1 Globisporangium paroecandrum | reverse complement strand
TTTTTTCGCCGAAAGCAGTCTCATTCGACTGCTTTCGTGATTGGCTATAAAATGAGGCCTTTTTTCTTTTCTGAATCGTGTTATTGGCCAATATATCCACAGAAGTCACCATTTTCACGTTTTATTGGCGCGCACTGTACAAACGCGTACTTTACGGTCATCCCAGTCCTGGGAAGTGGCGAGCTGGAATTTGGTGAGAAGAAGCAGGGACTGACCGTTTACGGCACTCGAAACCCGCGCTGGCCAGAGCAAGAATTTGTCTTTGGAAAGATCAAAGACATCTCGACCATCTCGCATCTCTCGCTTCACGTGTACACGCGAAGCTTGCCGGATGAAGTGACCACCCCACTGTCGCTCCTGCTTGGACAGAATAGCCAGGAAGCTCGTCTCAAGAGGCACCAGCTGCATAAAATGGCTCCATCGGGTGAAGTTAACGATGATGGATTCGAGGTTCTCCGATATGACCAGCGTGTGTTGGCGTTCCGCAAGTGCTAGAATGGAGGTCGGTTCTTCCCCGCTCGTGTGCAGCAGTATTTTCCATTCCCAAAAGACGAGTACCTCGTGCTCTTTGAAGGCAGCATGGAGACAGTCGAGGACATTCGAAACATTTTCTCACTCGACGTGAAGGGGAAGATCAAATCTCTTCGCGCCGACGGGAGCGCTGACGTATTATTGATGGAGAAAGAAGACACTGGTGATCAGTACGTGCACGCTGCCCCAGTCTCGCTGCTTACTCCCGTGCAATCGTTTTCTCTGGTAGAGAAAACACTCGCCAGGCGCATCAAGAAAGAGGACGCAGAAACCGCTCGATGGAAGCACCTCAAGCATTCGCTCTCAGCACTCAAGATGGAAGTTCTGTCGGTGTCGGGTTTATCGAAGGAAATCACACGCCCCGGGTGCTTGATTACCCTTATAGGGAATCCCAGCGTCTCGACTTCGTCGAGAAACATTTTCACCGTGCTCTCTGACGGAAAGATGGTGGCGGAAAAATCGATCGCTGGCTTGGAGTGGGAGGTTGAGAAGCCGTACGAGCTGCCGGTTTCCCACGGATCGGCCAACGCGGACGTGAACGAAATATACTACTTTGAGAACAAGTCGATTTCTTTTGGCGATATCCATGAAAAAGAATCTGATGATGACCGAGCGACGACGACGGACTCGGAACAGGAACTACTCGACGACACAGTCGACATCCTGACGCACGTCTCCAGTATTTTGATCAAGGTTGTTGACCAGGGCAAGGACGAGAAACCCTTGTCCAATCATCGAACTATTGGGTTTGTCAAGCTTGATTTGGCTGCTCTTCGTGATGGTGAGCAAATGTTGCGCGTGAAGCTGGTTCCGGATGAGAAGACTCCGTACTACAAGTTCGTCGGAACGGTAAACCTCCACGTTGCTTGCGTGGACGCGGCAAAGCAAAACGATGCGAAACTTGACAAAATCGATCAGCGAAGAACTTCGGGTGATCAAAGCAATGAAGCTACGGTGTGCGGACTTCACCAGTGGTATGAACGCCGCCTGGCAGCTCAAGTTTATTCGTCTTCACTGATAGCTCCGACTCGCGTCCTAAGCCGAATCGAGCGTCGAGAGGTGCTTCGGTCGTCGCTGACGCCAACGGAGAATGCACAGATCGATGCCTTCCACGTTGTGCTCGTGGCCGTTTTGAAAAGGATCGTGAGTATCCTGTGTGAGATCCAGCTCTTTGAGCAGTTTGAAATGCTCTCAAGTGCAGATATGGCAAAGTTTCGTCATACCCACACGACCAACGCGGACCCAAACAGCGAGTGGCTCGGTCGGATGATCAACGAGATGAAGGTCGAGACAAGAAAAGACATTGTCTTGCACCTTGAGATGGAGCTACTGGATTTGTCTGGCTCGGACCTCCCACGGGTGTACCCTGTTGCCGATTTGGAGCGTGATGAATGGGTCAAGCTTCGCACAGTTCGTCAACAAGCTCTGCAAAAAACTGGAGGTTTCTTTGTCCAAGATCGGACAAGCGCGCTCTTCCTGTCGTATCCGAACTGCTTCACAGGCGAAGGAATGATTGACTGGATCCTTCGCGCTCCGCCAGTTCTCTGGAAGGACCAGTGGACGAAATATTGCCACGACTCGACAAAGCAGACAGCGTGCCTTCTACGCTGGGAAGATCCGAAATTCGCTCAAGATCCAGACGCCATTCAACCACCACGATCTCGCAAAGAAGCTCTCATGTGGCTGAGCGCGTTGAGCGACGCTGGCTACATGGAAAACGCCACTTCCAGCGGATTTTTCTCCGACACGAACCGAAACTACTATGTCGTGGAGGACAAACGTGACCACTACTATCAACTCCGCGAGGTCGATCGGTGGATCTCAAAGCAAAACCGAGAAACGAGTCTCTTCCCGCTGGACCTAGTGCAAGAGCTTGATTGCTACCAGCAACCGCACCACTCATCGTCGCTGCCAACTGCTGGATCGTCTACTAGTACCGCAGCTGCCAGCGCATCAGAGCCTGAACAGCACAAGCAAGTGTTCTCGAAGAAGCTAACGAATCATATTGGCGGATTCTTGGGCACTCACAACAAGATTTCGAGTCTGGCTTCCACTTCGATTCTGAAGCCAGTGGTTGAGATAACAAAGGGGTTGCTTGATGAAGATCTGCTCTGGGATTGGAAGTACTGTTTGTTTCTGCCGAGCAACCTGACGATCTACATGTACGAAACCGAGACATCGTCGTTCCCGTCCCTGGTCATTGACATGAGCAGCGCTGCATGCCACGTAGCGTACAACATGGCGCTGGATGCGAACGGCGGGTGGTTTGAGATCGCAAACGCGACCATTTTCATTCAAGAGCCTGGTACACGGAAGCTCGTGCCAGTCAGCCACGAGCAGGCGACAAAGATGTTGAAAGCCAAGACTGATGGAAGCCAAGTGCTGGAGTTGAAATCGTCGGAGGCGCAGCGGTGGGTCCAGGCGCTCGCCCATGGGGGTGTGAAGATGAACATGCACGTTGGCAGCTTGTGGTTATGAAACGTCTCAACGAGAAGGTTCTCCACCAGAAATGCATCGAATTCGAGACCGAGTACCAGCTCAACGATCTCGAAGGGAGCTTCCAGCGGCTTTTGAACCGTGTCTTTCAGCATCACTTGGAGTCGTCCCACCGCGAGTACGAAGAGAAGATGCGCGAGATGCGGTCCAAGCTGCGCACTGAGATGAAGAAAGCTGGAAGTGTGGGCGATTCGGTGCTCGCGTACTTTGGCAAAGGCAAGCGACTGAACCCGAAGCCGACGGACTCGCGAAGCTTCACGAATGGTGCGCTGCACTCTGGTCGGATCGTTCGCATTCGCACTCCGTACTCTGGCGCAAAGTACCCCGTCGCTGCTCTGTATGATCGAAGCGACAAGAACGAGGTTCCAGATGCGATGGTAGAGCTTTTCCGCAAGTACAAGGTAAAAGACAAGGCGTCGTGGCTGCGGCTGCCAAAGATGCTCCGCGATGTGTTCCTGATCTATGATGTCGAGTACCGCCACTCGAATGAAACCATCATTGAAGAAGGCATGCTGCGCGAGCACGTCCAAACAACCGACGGAGACCTTGATCTAGTAAAAGTTGAAGAGTGCTGCACTGATTCGAACGTGTTGTTCAAGCCGAACGACTTGGAGGACTGCATCACACGGATGGCGATCAAAGCCAGTGGACGGAAACCGCTGGGGTGCTTGAAGACCCCGATCAAGACGGTCTCGCCTCATCGCGTGGTGAACGCCTGGTACCCTCTCGCTCCTGAGAACGAGATGGTTCAGAAAATGCAGCTGGGTCAGATCCGCGTGCAGCTACGACTACATTAAATCAGCCAACTGGTGCGAAGCAAACACACACCGGCGATTCTCAGCGAACTGAAAGACGCTGCCGCAAAGCAGAACATCCTCCAGCCGCTAGTATCAAACCCGTTGAAGTTCTTCAAAGACGCCGTGTACCCGAGAGCCAAACGCAGCGTCGCTTTACCAAGTGGCGGGGGTGGCGCGGTCTTCACTCGAGAGCGCTCGTTTCTGAAAATCTCGATCCACGAAGCGCGCAAGCTCCAACCTGCGGATTTCATTCAGCGCAACCCATTCGTAAAGATCGTGTTGCTGCACGAGCAGAACGAGAAAGAAGAATACACGCTGATGAAGGCAGACGTGAAGCCCAAGACAGTGAATCCCAAATGGGTAAACCAGGAATTCATGCTTGGAAAGGACGAGCACAGCACACTTAGTGACAAAAAGGCTGTTCTTCTGCGTGTGCTGGACGAAGACATGGCACTCGGCGAGATCCCGCTCGGTTGCGTCAGAGTTGAGTTTCAACGCGACAAGTCTGGTTTCATCACGGACTTGATGCTTGTCCACGCCGATGCGAACGGATACCCGACCGCTCGCGCGCTGAACTTGAATCACCAGAACAAAGTCGAAGTCGAAGCGATGCTTCTCAGCGACGAGAAGCTGCGCCAGAGCAAATTAGCAAAAGCGAAAGGAAACGATCCAGAAGCCGATGGGCGTCTCGGAAAGCTGAAATTCGACGTTGAGTTGATCAGGAACGAGAACTTTGTGGATGCAACCGAGTTGTCCAGTCCGACGAAGATGGGGCAAACAAAGCATCTCGATACGAAGTACACGGCTGACCTGAGGATCAAAAGCGTTGCTGTCGTTGGAACTGCAGCCACAAAAATGCCCGAAACAGAGTTGTTTGACTGGAAGCAGTTCAACTGCGTGTTCCAGCCTCATGGAGACGGCGGGCAGCGTATTCAGTATGACCCGCATTCGGAAGATCTCACTGTGGGCAACAGAAACAAGCTCAGTGATTTACTGCAGCAAAGCAGAATGACTTCGACTGCAACTGCTGATGGCGAGTCTTCTTCCCTGGGATCTACAACTTCGGGCAAGCTCTTGGGACGAACCTACAATGTGTCGAAAGTCGCGTACTTTGACGTTCAAGTCACCTCTGACGCGCTGGGAAAAACGTTCCAGGGCAAATTCGGTCAGAACGGTTTGTTGAAAACCCCAGACATCTGTACTTATTACCAAGCTGAGGCGATCGTTCTGAAGGACAAAGACAACAAGGATCTCGAACTGCGGATGACGGTCGACATCACTTTGATCGGCATCCACCGAACAGAGCGCGTGAAGCGCGTGCTCGCTGAGACCTTTCGCCTCGTGGGCATGCCGTTTGATTCCAAGACGATGAACCTTCATGTCAGCAGTACCACCAGCAGCCAGCTTCACCTATCGAATAGCGCGCAGGCGTTTCTCTGGGAGGTGTTCAAAGTGAACATCTTCCCTGGACGAAATGTCTCGCAGGAACTGTTGGCACAAGTGCATCGCATGAGCCGCTCGACAAAGTTGCACTGGAGGTTCACCCCGCAGCTGCTTTGCTACGTCTTTGAGCACATGTTTTGCGGTGGTGAAAAGGATATGCTGTCTTACAGAGACGCCACTGCGTTGGACATTGTGCTGAATCGGTGGTCGCAGATCCTTTCGCACGTTAGTGAAGCGAAGAACCAGTTGATCGGCCACTTGCACGGACGAGAGACGCCTCAGCTCGTGCAGGCGCTGTTCACAAATTGTGACTGGACGGGCTTTGACTTTGCGCCATCGCATCATGTTTCCAGTGAGAGTTCAAGAAGCCTCTCAAAAGAGAAAATTACTCATGGTGCCCACGACAAAGAAGGGGAGATGTTGTTCCGGCTTGGGGATCGCGTTCACGCCAGTATCCCGTTGTGCAAGCATGCCGGTGTCGCAGTCGACGTTCGCTTGAGATCGGGTCAGTTCGTGGCAGGGACGATCATCCGCGAGTACGCTGACGATTCGTACGACGTCGCTTTCTGCACGGCCGCGAAAGTTCGTGAAGAGAGCGACGAGTATTTCTCAGACGACGATGAGCTCCCACCATTGATTCTAGAGCAAAATGTGTTTGTGTGTCCGCTTGCCCAGGCAGGAAGCACCGGGAGTGGAGAATGCAGCCACAACCACTCGTTGGTGCCTGGTCGCATCGGCAAGTTCGTCGAACAAGATGAGACGAATCATGCCCAGAACCCGTACCACATTGTGTACGAAGACGGCAAAGAGCCAAAGGAGGAGTGGATCTCGAGGGTGTGCCTCGATTCCATCTTCTCGAGGACTCTTGGAAGCGACATCCACGCCCAATTGGTGAAAGAAGATTTTGGCCGAGTCCTCGAGAACTCGGACGGAAGTGCCGCAACGCTTCCAGGGAGCTCAACAGCATCGGATAAAGCAGCGTCGAGTGTCACCCGAGGAGCTTCACGACCAGCAAAAATCACGAAGAACTATGGCAACGCTCGGTACCGCGTAGAATACTTGGATGGGCAGCTCCCATCGACGGACTCCCATGTCAGTAGGGATCACATTCAACCGCTGATGGAGCGTACAACATGCGAAGGTGAGGTCACTGCGATGTATCTCGTACCATGTACGACTGGTACTGCTACTGCTACTGCTACTGCAGCGCCGTCTCTGGTTGTCAACCACGGCGTGTTGCTGAGCAATGGTTCACTCGTGGAAGGGATCTATCGCGAGCAGCTTCGCTCGAAAGAGGAAACGTTTGCGACCGATCAATACCTTCTCGGGTCGGTGTTTACGGCGCAGCTGACAGTTCATGATGATGGAGAGAAGAAACAGCCTGTTTGTGATATGGCGAAGAAGCTGAACGCTTTGTGAGGAAACGACCAGGTGGTCAAGGTGTACGTGATCCTCTCAAGCCCTGTGTCCAGTATCCAGCTGCGGAATGGCATCACAAACAAACTGATGCAAGCAAAACTCTGGGAGCGGAGCGAGAGCAAGCCGCGGTTCGTCGACCAGTGCCACGGATACGTCAAAGGGTCCGACCTTAGCAAGTTTGAGGTGGCCAAGCTCGCCCAGTTGTACGCTGCGTCAGTCACTCAGCGCCATCACAACAGCCACAGCTCTGGAAATAACCCAGAAGAGGAGTCATTTGATGTCGAGAACTGCGTGTGCCTGCTGCTTGCGCCACAACCGCGAGTCGAAATCCACGGAACGATCTTATTGAGCTCGTCAACCGAGTCAGTTGGCTTGTTCAAGGTTCTTCTCAGTCTCGCGCTGATGCAACCTGCCAGTTTCAGTAATTTGCTGCAGAAAGTTGTGCGCTCGACGGCAAGTCTGGAGATGCCTTTGAACCGAAAAGAACGCGTGCTGGTGATCGATAAGGTCGAGATCTGCTTTGACAAGAAGCCTGCGCGGAATGTGGAGCTGAACGCACTCATGTCGACGTGCGATGGCGAAGTCGTTGATGGCGAAAGCAAGTCCACTTTCAAGCGCGTGCGAACTTCGGTGAAGCATGTAGGCATCCACGTGTATTTTCACCTCGCTGTCCCGCATAACAACAGGAGTAGCCTCGCCGCTGCTGTGACTGTGGCATACCAAGATGCAGAGAAAATTCTCAAGAACCTGGGAAGCTGCAATTCGCTCTACCTAGCAGACCTGGGTTCGCATGACTCGGTTACAGATGCAGTCGGTGCGGGACAAGGAATCTGGATCCTTGAAAGTGCAGGTGCAAATCCAGGCGCCGTGGTTGACCAGGGACGCAAACTAGTCGTCGAGGTCATGAACCGAAAAGCCGAGAAAGGATCGCAGCCGTCGATTTCTTCGGAACTTGTCCCATTGGACGATGCTCGACTCAGGGTCAAGGATATGTACAGTACAACCTACGAGATTTGCTTGCCATCTGAGAAGGTTGTGCTGGCAGCCAAGCTGCGACGAGCTCTCGCTCCTTATCAGGGAGCGAAGGTGATTGGTGGACCTCTGTTCCGTGACAAGGACCATCCAAAGCAGCAGCAGATTCGCAAGCCGATGCTGAAAGGGTCGAAGCAGGTTGCACTTGTGCCCCCTTTCTATCAGATCAAGTATACGGAATCAAAGAAGAGCAGTGAGGTCGTATCAATCTCTCAGGACGACATCAAGTTCGACCGAATGGTTGTGCAGGTCGTGCAAGTGAGTCAAATGTTTGTCAAGGACAAGGCGGACGGCAGCAGCGGCATCAGAACTGAGGTTATGCTTGTGTCTCGCGACTTTGAGTCCCAGGTCACAAATGACGAGGCTTTGTTGAGGCCTCCGCATGGCGTGGTGTTGACAACGACCGGAGAGATCTGCATCGATATGGCTCGTACCAAGTACCCCGAGAATTCTTCGATGGGCCTGGCTCGAGATAAAAAGTCGGGAGGGTGGACCCAAGCGAAGGATTCGGTGAAGAAAGTGGCGTTTGGATACCCAGGATTCGATCTCGAGCGAGTGGCTGCGGTCAAGATCAAGGTGGTGGACAAGTCGAAGAAAGGATCCGAGGCTGTGATCGGCACCACGTTGATCTCTATGGACGACATTGGTCGCAGCAAAGCTTGGACCCAAGACGAGTTCACACACCACGCTGAAGAGAGGACCCAGTCAAAGCAAACAGCAGAAGATGGTGACCCAAACACTCAGATTTTCAGTGTGGAGCGCGAAGAGAACGGTCGCATGGTCGTTGTCGGGAAGATCACGCTCAGTATCGAGTACACACACCGCATTTTCAAGGACGACCAAGTGCAAGCGAGAAGTTTTGCCGCAGAAGAGGATCTGTGGATGATTGATCCGTACGAGCTGCTGGTGATGACGCTGAAACATCACGAGGATAAACTGACGCGCGGACTGCTAGCTGCAGATCCGCCTGTGCCTAGCGGGGGACGAGTGAAGCTCACAGATCCGAATGAGCAAGAGGTCCAGCTGCAAAAGATCCTGAATGTGGTGATGATCTCCCGGGCTATGAAGAAAATCAGCGCGAGGGGGAAACCTGTGTTGAGTACCGACGGTAGCGCTGTGACAGCGTCGTCGAAAGCCTCCGACTCGCATGCAGGAGGTCTTGAGATCAAGCACCAGTGCAAGTTGCAATCGCCACGCAAAATGGATCAGCTGAAGCACGCTCTCAAGCAGACAAAGAGCATTGCCGAAGGCACCGTCGTTGAACTTGGCATCGTGGGCGTTCCAGAAAGAGTTCCGTGGTCTGCTGATCGCGTGCAGGAGGACAGGCACGCGAAAGGAAACGACCTGGTGGTCGTGCATGCGAATGTGGCAACATCGACAGTTCGCCTGCGACGAACAATTCTGAAGCTCTTTGACATGTACAGATACCGCCTGATCCCGACTTTGCAAGAGCTCTACGCGCACGATGCAAAGGGCGACGACATTGACGGTGTGGCGGGCGAACGGATGCTGAAGATCTTTGAAGAAGAAGTCGAAGACCTGGACGAAGAAGACCAGGTCGTGTACCGGCGAGTATACCAGCGCTTGCGGCTGCGAAAGATCTGTCAAGTGCTGCACGATATCATGGGCACAACGCTGCGTGTAAAAATCATGGACCAGAATCCACATGCCCACGATACTATTGGCATGGCGCAGATCCCGTTGCTGGACCTGATTGACCAAGAAGAGCATTTCAACTCGTACAAATTGACAAAGCCGAACCGAGGGCCGTACGCGAATGCTTTGCAGATGGAGACGAGGGCGGAGCTGGGACTAGCTGATATAAAACATGACTCGAGGAAGCAGGGTAAAGTGCACCTTCGCATTCGCTTGACGTACTCGGAAAGCGCGCTGCTTGAGCAGGCGATCCACGTGTACAAGTTCCTCAAGGCGAAGTACATCATGCAGCACGAAAACGCGCGTCGTCGCATCAATACGGCTGTGGTACCTGCTCAGCGCCGGCGCTGGATGACGGTGAAGGGCTACCTTGACGAATTGAAGGTGCAATCCACAAAGAAGTTGCACTGGGAGCGCACGCCGATCCTGCTGAGCTTGGTCTGGGATATCTTCACCTCGCACAAGAAAGCAATTGGAAAGTCTGGGAGCGACGCCGGCGAGAGCGACCAGCTTCAGGGGCTTGCGGAGAAAGTGGACGAGTACCGCTCGGCAGTGGTCCTCGTACACAACCGCTGGGCGAACGCGCAGCCAATGCTGGACGAACTTCTGGTTATCCAAGCTGCACCGCAAATCCACGCTCAGCGCACGCCGGAGCTTTTGAAGAAAATTGAAAGCACGGTTGAGGGACTCGACGTGGTACTCAGCACTGCGTGGCAGCAGGTGTACCAGAAGTGGATGGTGCTGTATACCGCCTTGGAAAAGCTCGTGAAGATGGAGGAAAACAACAAAATCCACTTGGGGGAAGCGCCTCAGTTGCTTAACCTGGTGTCGCAAAAATGCAGCAAGGGGCTGAACGACCGCCACGCAGACGCTGTCGCTAACGTTCAGTTCCGATGGATGGCGATCACGCAATGTGACGGTCCGCTCTGCGAGCTTCGCCTGATGGAGAAAAAAGGGCTCCACTGGCGACGAACGCATGAGCTGGTTCTGCTGCTCAACGAACAGTGCGAGGGATTCGCGGACGTGGACGCCAAGGCACTGGGCATTGTCGAGAGCCGCTGGAAACAGGTCCAAGAGTGGCTCGACGACGCGCTGGAGATGCATCACGACCACAAGATTGACTGCGAGGCCACGCCGTTCATCCTCAAGAAGATGCATTTGCTAGAGCACAAAGCGAACACTATGAACGCGGCCGTCAAGCCTGACAGTGCGTTCTTGCAACAAAGTGGTTCGTCACCAAGCAAGCGAAATCTCACTGCTGGCATGTCTTCAACGTCGATCCGACTGGTTGGGAAAGGCGCAGAGGATAGAAAGCATCTAGGTGGCTCGCCGCCGGTGTCTCCAACCAGCGGTGCAACTCAATCGTTCACAGTTGGTGTGGACACTGGTGAGATAGACGCTGGCCGCCTCGAGGGTCTCATCGAGTGGTATGCGGTCGAAGAAGCGAAATACGAACTACAGCGCATCCCCCATCATCGAATCACCACGGATCATGAGCGCAACAACTGGCTCCCGTACTCGCGAGACGGGAAGGACACTCGGTTGCTGATCACGCAGGAAGAGATGGCGTTCACTGCAGCGAATGTGCGCGCTGCTCTAGAAGATCGCGGCGTGATTCCAAAGTTTTCTTGCTTCATCGTGGGAAACAATAAGCCATCGAGTGGTGAGAGTGAATCTGGCGCATCGTCGAGCAGTCTGCCGAAAGACTTGCTGGAGGAGATCGACCAACTGGAGCATGCGGTGGAGAACAAACATCTGGACGATGTGCGACACCAAGTGCTCAGCAATCCGGAGCGCTTCGCAGAGCTGTACACCGTGATCGAGAGCTTGGGCAAGACTGACCTGCTTTGGAAGATCAGCCACGTCGTCAACACGAACAAGGAGCTGGAAGTTCCAACGAGTTTCACCAAACTGCTGGACGAGATGAAGATACGACAGATCCCGACGAGCGAAATTGAGAACCTTGTGCGCACGCTCACGGTCGTGCTCCAGAAAGAAGAGTTGCTCAAGTTTGGCATCGACGTTCCGTCGACAGCGAACTTCACGACCGTGTTGTCGCTGATGCACCGCCATCAGGTGAAAGACGTGTCGCTCCCACTGCAGACTGCTGCGATCCAAACGCTGTTGCAGGAACGTGGGATGGACCGAAAGGGAGAGGCGATCTTCCTGCGAGGGATACGCATCGGCACGCAATCTGTCATCTCCGACGACACTGCGATGAACACTGCGTTGAAAGACAACGCAATACCGACCAGTGCTACTCCCGGTCTACTCAATACTGGGCTGGGACTGATCGATACGCACATCGAACTACTGAGAAAGTCGCTGCTCTTTGAAGCGCTGCGCAAGCGCAACTCGCTCATCAAGACGTTCCCCGGCGAGACCAAGGTGCTCAGCGAAGAGGACTTGACGGAATACGCCGAGGTCGACATGAGCGGGGACTACATGACGCTCATCGAGCGATTCCAGCAGCTTTTGATCCACGAGTCGTACACGAAGAGCCTCGCATCGTACGCTGCGCTTGATCGATGTATGCGTGCGCTGTTGCGCGTCTCACGGGATCAGATCGTGACGAAAGAAGATATCGCGATCGCTCTCTATGCGCTGGGCAACAACCTGTACCGCTTGCCTCTCGAAGCGTTCACGCGCGAAGATCTGGTTGAAGCTGCGAATTGCGGTAAAATCCGAACACCGACAGAGCAAATGCTGAGCCAGTGTCCGAACGGCAAGAACGCGAGTGCCATGGCGTACTACGCGGCGATGAGCTACGCGGCGATGGTGTACCAGGAGATCACAAGTTTCAGCTCCCGTTTCGATCCGACCACGAATCGTTTCCAGGACTCGCTGCCGTTTGACGAGAAGAGCAGCATCGATGGACAGATGATCCCGAGAGATCGAAGTCGACTGGGGCTCAAGGCGCCCATCGTCGATTGGCTTCTTGGATCTGAAGAGACAGCGATACGTATCCAGCGCCAGCTCGGCGCGTACCACCAGCAACGACTCGTATGGGCGTCTGCAGCGTTCACGCTCTGCAATCGCTGGTTCCAGCGCGGCTACGGCTGGTGCGACGACGCGAGCAAGGGTGTCGGCGTCAAAGTACTGCTGAACAAGCTGTTGATCTTTGAAGCTGCGAACAAGATGCACATGGTGAAGACCGAGGCTTTGTTACGCGAAGTAAATGACAAATGCACCAACTTGCGCGCGAGAGAGAAAGCTGCAAAGGAGATCCTCGAGCAGCGCTACATGCGCAATGTCGAGATGCTCGAGAAGCTCGTGGGCCACGCGGAGAAATGCATCAACAACCGCAAACTGCATAGCGAAGAGACACCAGCACTGTTGCATGCGATTGAGCAAGTGTGCGTCGTGCCGAATGGACTGAACGCGAGGCACATGGAGGCGTATCATGTGGTGACATCGCACTGGATCCCGCATCGTGCGCGCCTCGACGAGCTCGTCAAGATGCACAAGGAAGGCACGTTCAGTATCCACCGCACGCCCGAGCTGCTGAGCGCGATGGAGTTCCACACGGAAGGTATCGCTGACTCGAGCGAGCTGGACGAAGAAAGTATCTACGCGATGGTGACTGAGGGCGGCGACACAATGGGCAACCAGCAGGAGATGCTGGAAAAGAAGATTGACGAGATCCGACGAGGGCAGCGCAAGGTGCCGTCGTCGCTGCACTTGGACCTTGAAGACCCCGGTTCAGCTCGCGCGTCAGCAGCTGAAGTTGAAGCAGACGCTGGGAGCGAAGACTGGAAGTCGCTGTCGCCGTCGAAGAGATTGGTGTACGCGCTTTCACCTCGTGAAAAGCACACGAGCTGGAAAGTAACCAGCGAGCCTGGGAGCTCGAAGACCGCCAGCGTCATGCAAGATACGAAAGTGACGTCCGCAGGCGGTCCGAGTAGTCCCCGACGCAAGTCGTCGCTGGGCGAAGAGCTCAAGGAGATGCTCCGGTCCCCGTCCAAGTGGCTGCTGGCGTCGACTGAGCCAGCGGAACGCATCCGCCCCGAGCTCTTCTTCCCGCAGCTCGTGAGCCATGACCCGAGTTCCATTCCACCCCCGTCGTCGTCATCGTCGTCAAAAGAGTAAGTTTGAGCTCTGTAGTATATAGTTGCACACACATATACATAATGCATAGCTTGCATTCTGCCTTGGTGTACCCAAGTCCTTCCACATCTTCGTACACAGTAGGAAATTGGTTCTCAGTTCAACCAACAATGTTGAATAGTGTGTGTCTCTGTATATTATAGTTCATAGGGGGATGTTGGTGTCGTTGAGGAGATCCTAGCTCTGTGGCGATGATGGCGTTGCTGTTGACCAGAGTCATCAGTGAGCTCTACGATTATACTTTCTGGACTCGTAGCTCCTGGTTGAGGAAGTAGCCTACTTTGTGCAGGTACGTCGGCGGCAGCTCGATCATGCGGTTCTGATCCAGCGCCTAAACATTGCGTAACCACAAAATTCGTTCGTCATTCAAGCTAAGTACCAGATATGAAGTGGTGATTATAAGAAGAGATAGATGCAAGACGTACCTTGTTCGAGTACAACTCAAAGTCTTCCTCGGTCATGAGGCCGTAGAGCAGGTTCCATTTCCCGTCGAGCAGCACAAAGTAGTAGCGCTCATTCTCACCGTGCTCGTACCAACCTTCCTCGCCCTGGGTCGTGCCGGGACACGCGTTCAGGATCCCGCTCGAGCTCTTGTGCGACCTCTCGGTCTTCTTGCCGCCGTCGAGTAGCGAGCGCATCTTCTCGCTGATCTGCTTGCCCAGGTTCGTCTTGGCCTTCTGCGTCGCGATGGTCGACTCGGTGCGGCTCTCGTCGTCTTTCTTTGATCGAGAGCTCTTCGCCTTGCTGTCGTCGTCCTTTGAAGAAGTCGACGCGCCGTTCGCTGTACCACTTGCTGCTGTTTTCTTGCTCTCCTGCTCGGGTGTGTGGTCCGAGATCACCTCCGAGCTTTGAGACGATGCCTTGTTGTCATTGCCATTGCTCTGGACGTCGAGCTTCGCCACTCCCTTCTTGATCCTGCTGCTATTAGCGACTGCTGCTCCAGCGGTGTAGGACTCTTTCTCCCTGTCCTTGCCAAATTTACCACTGCCGCCGCCGCCGCGGGGTGTGCTCTCAGCATCCATACGTTTTTTATCACTGCGTCGGGATGACCGCGACGTCGAGTCGATGTCCTCTGCGTCCGAGCCGCCGCTGCCACGACCCCCTCGGTGCCGGCTTCGGTGGCGCGCCTTGCGCTTGTCGCCCCTGTCGTAGCCGTCTTCGTCGCTCGAGCTCGCCTTGCGATGGCGATGGCGTCGGTGGCGACGCGAGTGGTACCCAGAGCCCGAGCTGCTGTAGTAGCTCGATGACGACTCGCTGTTGCTGTCTGCGCTGCCACGACCGCGTCCACGACGACGGCTGCGATGACGTCGGTTCCCTTTCCTGCGACGTGATCCCTCGTCGTCGCTCTCACTCGAGGCGTCGCTGCTGTCGTGGTGGTGGCGCTTCTTCTTGTGCTGCCTCTTGGCTTTCCTGCGCTCCGTGTCATCGCCTGCTCCTCGCTTCGTCTTCTCCAGTGTGGTGTCTAGCACTGTATTTTCGTCCTCACCGTCGTGGCGGTGGTGGTGCTTGCTGGACTTACTGCTATCTTTGTGGTTCTTCTTCTTGCTCTTGCGCGGCGGGAACTCACCTTCGTCACCCGTCGCAGCAGCACCTCCAGCGTCATGATCGCCGCCTCCTCCTTTCCTCAGAGACCGAGCAGCCACAAGCGCGCTCGAGTCCTCGGGGTCGCTACCGGCGTCCGCAAGCTTCTTGTCCTTGTGGTGGCGCTTCTCCTTCTTTTCCTTACGCTTCTCGGCACGCTGGTTCTCTTCGGCAGTGCCAGCGTCCCCGGTTGCTGCGCCACCGCCACCGCCACCGCCACCGCCATCGCCATTGCTCTCATCGAAGAACTCGAGGTACGACGACGGCACGTAACCTACTTCATCCGCAAACTCGCACTTGAGATACCCTGTGCGCTTGGTCGAAAGTACGCGCACGACGTCGCCGGCTTTTAAGCCGAGGTCTTCGTCGCCCGAGGCCTTGCGGTCACGCACCACGCGAGCGAGCAAACCTCCGCTAGCCCCGCCACCACCTCCATTGCCAGACCCCTCGTCACCTCCGCGACCTTTCCTCGCGGTGCTGCGGCCACTGCCACCCGACGGCTTGCTCGTCGACGGAGGCGAGGCGCGCGCAGTCATACTCCCACTGTTGCCGTCGGTGGTGTTGTCTGCATAAGACGTCATGGCGTTGCCGCTGCCGCCCATAGGCGTGTTCGAGTACGCGTCGATCGAGTCATTCGTGAGCCCCTTGACCTGCCGCACCGCCTGATTGGGCTTGGTCGACAGCGCCGGCAGCATGACGACAACCTACTCGATCGCTTCGGGCTCTTCACGCGGCGTGATGACGATTTCCTTGTTACTAGAGCTTGATAAGTCCGGTCAGCGGGCTTCACACACACACGCACACGCAGGCAGACAAGAGAGGTGTATCGATCTCAGAGAAGAGCTCGGTCTCTTGTCGCTCGAGCTATTCTCAGCCTCAGTCGGAACATAAGACCCATGGCTGTTACTCAAAGCCCTCAGAATAGCGTGGCTTCCGAAAGAGAGGCGCTGTGGCCTCTGAAGTTGATTGAGATAGCTAGCGCATCGGCTCAAAGGAAAGGCCAGCAGCAACTAGCTCAATTTGCCTGAGATATATATAATGAGATACCCGGTCGCCGTCTGCACCGAGCAATGCGAGCCGATACGGGGTCAAGGTGAGCTCGTATCAGCTTTTTTCAATTAATCATAGCGACCAACTCTACTATGCTCGGAATGACACGCACGCAACTGCTGCACTTCGTTTTGGACCAACGTGCCTACTTTCGCCTACCTCTCCGTTCAAAACACTCGACATCGTCCAGGTAGGTCCCAAAACTCGCGGTGCGATTTCAACACGTCATCTTACCATGCTGCTCCAGAAGCGACACCAACGTGCCTTTCTTGTGGAGCGCCTTCAGATCCGAGTTGCCTCCCACCGATTTGCCGCGGATGAAGATGTTCGGCACCGTGCGTTGCCCTTCACACACACACGAGAAAGAAACATAGCCCGCATGCGCTTTGTGTGAGTTTGTGTTCTCATCGGAATCCTAACCCAGCAATCCCTGCGCCGCCACGCTCTCAAGTACTACATTAGTACAAATAGAGTACCAAGCTCGTACGACCCTTACCCGTGATCTCAGCTAGCGCGTCCTGGAGCTCGTCGCCATTCTCGAGCTGGTCCAGCTCGACGAGCAGAAAGTTGACCTCCATCTCCTGGAGCAGCTTCTTAGTCTCGGCGCAATACGGGCAGTAGCTCTTGGAGTACACCACGACCTTGTTGCTGTCGATCTGGCTCTGGATGATCGCCCTCGCGCTGCTCTTCTCGCTCATGCTTGCTCTGTGATCCCCTTGTTTCAAGTCTTTGGCCGTTCAGGAACTGAAGCTGGCTGGCGCAGGAACGACTGGCCATTGTCATAGTTGAAGCAGTTGTGTGCAGCACCATCACCAGCAACGGACACAACCCAAAAGCCATTTCGTTGTTTTGGGCTGCGTCAGTCTCCAGGAGCGCAATGATAATTGACCAAAATGAATTGCTTCGAATGGACGATCCTAAAAGTACCAGTAATCGACCGGTGTTGAGATCATGTCTTCAAGGCGCTGTCACGACACTGCGTGTGGCACTTGCTCGTGGCCGTCTGCATCACGTTCTTGTCCGACTCGCGCTGCTCGATCGCGAGCTGCTCGGCCAGTTTATAAACACTCCCGGCCGCGTCTTTGTTCGTGCTCAGGTCGAACCAGAGGAGCTCGTACGCGTTGAGTGCATTCTCGCGCGTCAAGTAGGTTCCGATCGGGACCGACTGCTCCTTGATGTTCATGTTGCAAAGTCACTTCTTGTTTTGTACTACTAATCTCGCTATCGACTCCTTAGAGGCTCGGGATGCTTGCTGGTCTGTCGAACTCTAGCGAACGGAAGAATTGTTGTGGTGGGTTGGCGTCTGCGGTTTCCACACTTGTGACGCGCTCACATGGTAACTCCTGTGGTGTGTCACTGGCTTTACTGCATTCGTTGTTACATTCTGCGTCAGATTGCGGAGGCTCTCTTCGCTGCTATCGCTCGAGGTGTGATAGAGCGAGTCATCATGGACCGCCAGCTACTCGCTGATTCCAGACCTCATGGCTGCCGGGATCGAGTGCAAGCGCGTTGCCAACCGCACTCCGATTTTCATACATGGAGGTTAGGGTTGCGCCGAATTAAGAATTTAACTTTCGATACATTGAATTTTAGCTTTTGACCATTGGTGTAAATGGAAATGCTGGCTTTGGTCTTGCCAATCAATCATCAATCAGCTTAATTCAATATAATGGCGATGAAGAAGCCACGCCCGAATGGCAGCATCAACGGCAGTGGCGCTGTTGCTGCTACTGTTGCTGCTGACAGCAGCGACGGCCGCGCGCTCAGGTTCCGCGCATTGTGCGTGCGCTCAGGCGACGTGGTGGTGCTGGGCATGCAGGTGAACGCGCGCATCAACTGCGCCGGCATGGCGCTCTTCCGCGTGTTCCAGGGCCACGTGGAGCTGCTGGGTTTCCAGCCGGCGCTGGGCACGTACTACTCGCTCTACTCGCCCAAGTGGAACAACCTCATGGTGATCGAGGGCCGCACGAACGAAAACACGCGCTCGGAAGCCACCAAGCAGCTGCTGGACGCCGCGTACCAGGCGCCGTTCCGCGACGCGAACAAGACGCTGCTGGCGCTCTCGGAGCCCTCGGTGGTGCGTGTACGACCCGTGGAGATGGACGACGAGCACGCGGCCGATGCGCTCGCGAAGGAGATGGCTGAGGACTTTCCCATTGTGCTGATCTTTCGCGTGATCCCCGTGACGTATGGCAACGTCACGTGCTTCTACGAGAGCAATCGCTCGGCTGAGAAGGACGCGAACACTTTGGTGCTCCCAGGTTTCAAGATCATCGTGCCCAAGGAGGACCAGCTGGACCTCCAAGCGGCAGCTGGTGACGCGGACGACTCGGTCGTACCGTCCAACCCGAGCGAGTTGCAATACCACGACTGGAAGACCCCGGGACGCGTGCTCTCGGAGCTCACGTACGTGGACTCGTTCCGGACGATCAAGATCACACGGCCTTGGAAGTCGACGGTAGACGCGATCGAGACGAGCCTGCTGACCACGGGCAACCCAATGCAGAGCATCGTCGTGTGCGGCGCCAAGGGCGTGGGCAAGTCCACGTTCTGCCGGTACCTCGTGAACCGCCTGCTGTCGCACTACGGGATGGTCGCGTTCCTGGACACGGACCTGGGCCAGTCGGAGCTCACGCCGCCGGGCCTTGTGTCGCTGCACGCGCTCGTGTCGCCCGTGCTGGGACCGGGCTTCACGCACATGAAGATGCCGCTGCGCTCGTTCTTCTGCGGCGGCACGAACCCGAGCAACGACCCTCTCTACTACATGCAGGCGGTGAAGAGTTTGCTGCGGCTCTACGAGGCCAAGTGGGGCGCCCACGCAGGAAGCAACAGCAACAAGAAGCCGCACGTGCCGCTGGTGATCAACACGGACGGGTGGGTCAAGAGCATGGGCCACGACCTGCTCTGTTCCGTGATCCAGGAGGCCAACCCAGACCACGTCGTGCAACTCCTCGCGACGACCAAGAACAAGCAGTTCACGGTCCCATCGAGCGGCAAGTGGAAGATCCATGGCGTAGAGCCCTGGGACCCTGTGGGCGTGACGCAGCCGCCGCGGTCCTCGAAGGATATGCGGCTGTACCGCTGGCATCAGTACTTTCTGTCGCAGAGCGCGTGCGACCTCGCGCGGCCGCAGCTGCAGAACCTGCACGTGCTCTCGGAGAAGAACCGCGTGGACGACCAGATCGCGCGCGCGTACGCCGGCGTGACGCCGTTCGCCGTGTCATTCGACCAAGTGGACATTGGCTTTGCCGGGAGCTCCGTGCCGCCGAGCCAGCTGCTCTACTCGCTCAACGGCAGCATCGTCGGGCTGTGCATCAACCCAAGACGTCCTCCTGTTGCAAAATCAACTGAAGAACAACACCATGCCGACTACGAACAAGATGAAGGCTCAGGAGGATTGCCACCTCCACCGCCATCAGAGGATACAGAAGAAGAGCAGCTCGATAGTGAAGTAGACGAAGGCTCAGCAGGTTTATCACCACCACCACCACAGCCAGTCTCAGAAGCTCGTGCGGGACCACCTCGGATACTGGTAAAGCCGGCGCATGCTCCGTGTCTGGGCGTGGGCTTGATCCGCGCGGTCGACGTCCAGAGGCGCCTGCTCTTCATCCTCAGCCCGCTGCCCCTTCGGGTGATCGAGCGCGTGAACCTGCTGGTGCGCGGCAACTTCCCGCTGGCGTCGCTCGTCGTGGACGTGAACGACCCAGTGCAGGCGCCATACGTGGTCACGGACGTGCTCACGGCTGAGGGTACAGGTGCCGCAGCGATGCAGAGCCGCAACAACATCAAGCGCAAGCGGGACGACAGGAGCGGCGGTGGTGGCAAGTGATAGAAGATTGAATAGATTTGTATTTTGCATTGACGAACTATATAGATCCTGTGTTTTATATACTAATGGCGCAGACCTGGTGCTGCTTGCTATCTCGATAGAGCTTGGCGCACGCGTCGCTGTCTTCGTGGGTTGAGTCTTCCTCATTGGTCCACATGTCGTACGAGCCAACGCCACGGTTGTTGGTATTGCTCCTGACGCCAAAGTAGCTCTTCGATGCAAGATCCTCGAGTAGCTCCGATACTTTGCGCCAGATATTCCTGATCCTGTCCGCAAAAACAGCAGCAACCAAGCCGGTATTCTGTTCACGCATCGCTCTCGGCTGTGAGTCATCTGAGCGGGCTTCTCGCACTCGCTTGGGCCTCGTGGTCTCAGCAGCAATGCCGACAGCTTCTTGATGCGCTTCAAAGTGGAGTTCTTGAGAGGATGTAGACGCTACGAATTGGTGCAACTGCAGCAGCCAAACTGGCACGGGTACCGCGATGCTGAACGAGATCATGTGGTCCGCAGGCACGAACGCGAGCAGCGCGGCCATGCTCGCCGTGACGACGATCAGCGCTGCCAGCAGCAGGATCAGCGGCAGCGAAGTGTTCATTCTGTAGTTAAATTGGATGGGATTGGAGTGTCGCGCCTTGGCTTGGCTTTCTTTCAGCTTATGAAGGAGGATCATGTCGGGTGCTGGAAAAATATGGAAAGATCGCGTCCCGTATCTGATCCTGTCTGTACCCATAATGGATTTGCAATGGCGACAAGTCACTAGTCAGTGGTGGATGGATGGGAAACGAAGTCACCACAATGGGGAAGCATTGGACATGGGGCGGTGGGGCTATTCTATTCATCTGCTTGGTTGTTGGTGCTTGAGTTGCTGTCGCCAGTCTGATTGACCGACCACCAGTCGTTCCTTCGCAACTCTCCCTCTCTCTCTCTCATATCTTCTTTTCTCCCAGGTGCCTATCTACCTGAAATCGAAAAACTCGACAGCATTTTTGTTTATTCGCGAAACGAAAAGTCCTTGTCCATGGCTTGCGAGTGCGGTGTCGAGATTGCCCCCATGTGGTAGTCTCCACAAGAGACCCTGTCATCCCATCATGCAAGTACAACATCAAGGTTAGTCATCAACTATCACCAATTCTCATATCCGACAGGTAAGGAATGAATAGAATAATACGTACGAGACGACGTTGATGTTGGCGAGCGACTGGATCTGCATCGGTTGCAGCTGGTTCTTGCGGTCGCCGTGGCCGAGGCAGTTCGAGCTGCCCTTGCCGAACGTGAACACCTTGCCGTCCTCCGAGAGCGCGACCGTGTACACGCGACCGCACGCGACCTGCACGATCTTCTCGCCCTCGAGCGCCGTCATCTCGTGCGGCTCGAGCCAAAGCTTGGAGCCCCACATGTACATGCGGCCATCGTCCGTGACCGCGGCCGCGTGGTCGTAGCCCGCCGCGAACTGCTTGACGCTCACGCCGTTGAAGCCCTCGACGAGCGTCGGGATCGCCTCCATGTTGTAGTGGTCCATCGTCAAGCCGCCACCCACACCGAGTTGGTTGTCTACATAGCGAGTGATACAAGGACATGGTAAGCTAGTCTTACAGGCATTCTTTATGGTTCATCAGATTGCGCAGCTACTTACGGCTATTGCCGCCCCAGCCGTAGAGTTCGCCGTTGTCCGTGAGCGCGAACGTGAAGTCGCGACCGGCAGAGATCGACACGACGTTTTCATCTGCAAAGAACTCGATCGGCTCCGGCACTTCGAACGTGTCGGTCTCACCGTTGCCCAGACGTCCGTACTCGCCGTTGCCCCACGCCCAGATCTCGCCGTCCTTGGACAGCGCGACCGTGTGGAACTCGCCACATTCGACAGACGCGATGGGCACACCCTGGTCCACGAGCGAACGCAAAAGGCGAGGCATTGGCTCGTCCTTGCCGCCGGCGTGACCGAGTCCACCTGCACCCTTCATGGTCGAGCCGCCCCAGCCCCACGAGTACATCTTGCCGTCCTTGTCGACCGCCGCCGTGTAGTAGTCACCGCAGGAGATGTCGACGATCTCGATGCCCTCGAAGGCTTCCATGAGGTGTGGGAGGGACTCAAAGTCACCTGTACCTGGACCCAGGCCGAGCTTGTTGTATTCGTTCGAGCCCCACATGTACACTCGGCCCTTGTCATCGACTGTTCAAAGTAGATACACCGCATAGTGAGCACCATATTACAAGCCACAAAGAGCACCATATTCCATGATCTCAGCAGTGCATTCAACTCACTCGCTGCGCTGTGCGTGGCGCCAAACTCGAGCTTGACGATGCTCTTGCCTTCGAACGCTTCCACGAGCTTCGGCGACAGCTCCTCGTACGCATTGCGCATGCCCGACTTGACGAACGCGCCATGGCCGAGCTGACCGAGCGACCCAGAGCCCCATGTGTACACTACGGATAGGCAGCACATCAACCAATCAACAAAGCCAAACGCGTTAGACGATCAATCATTCTGCTAGCACCAAAGTGCGCTCTTCATTTTCCCATCCAGCTTCACATCCGAGTAACAACAGAGCATGGCTCATCAATACACAAATGCAGAGCAAGGGACATACCGCTGGACTGCGTGGAGAAGCGTGCTTGCGAGAGGATGCTGCGCACAGCATTGAACTTTCTGGCACTCGCAGAGGACGCACCCGCCGCCGCGCGGATCGCGCGCATGATCAGCACCATTCTCACTCGCTTGTCTTCGCGAGTTCTTTGTCGCTCACGAAAAGTGGTTGGGTGATCCTGCGAGCATGCCGCTTCAAGCGACCTTCGCGCAACCTTCTTGAAGCACACATTTCCACCCAATCAAACACCGCGAAGAATACTTTAGTGGCAGCTGAATTCGTTTTAGTGACTACTCTTTCTTGGATCACAACACAACTGAAAAATGATCACCACGGGCAACGCGAAGGGCCACGATGAGCTCGGACGCGAGGTGCTCTACAGCTCCCAGGGCCAGCAGGTGATGATGCAGTGGGAGAAGCAGTACATGCACCAGTGTGTCGACGCGCTGCGCATCCAACGCAGCGACCGCGTGCTCGAGATCGGCTTTGGACTCGCGTACTCGGCGACGCGCATTCAGAGCTTCCACCCGAAGCGCCACGTGATTATCGAGTGCGACGCCGCGGTCATCAGAGACGCCGAGAAATTTGCAATTGAGCATAACGACGGCGTGGAGATCCTGCGCGACACGTGGCAGTTGATCCTCCCAGCGCTCACTGAGCAGTTTGACTGCGTGTTCTTCGACGACTACCCGCTGCCAGAGCTGGAGGACCAGGGCGTCACGCAGAACCAGACGCGCACGCTCAGGTCGCGGTCTCGCTGGCACGACTTTCTCGACGCTGTGCTACCGCATGTGGCGATCGGCGGACGCATCACGGGGTATTTGGCTCGAGACATCGATCTGCAGCGCCGAGGATGTAGCGTTGAGATCACGCAGGTGCACGTTGAAGCCTCCGAGAACTGCGAGTACTTCCCACACAAGACAGCGCTGGTGCCGGTGATCACAGTGGTAGAGCAAGGTGCTGCTGCTGCTGCTACTGGCTGCGGCGACAATACTGGTGTTGATGCACTTTGTGACGGAGACTCGCCATCGCTGATTGCAATTCAGACCTCAGCCAAGTTGCTTCGACGCGTCATTCGAAGTAACACGACCCCACTCAGCTCTTCTGAATCAAGGCATCTGGACAAATCTCAAGCGACGTCCTCACAAAGACGACGCTTTGCGGACATTCGAGAGTGTCTACAAGAACAAACACTCTTGGACGCCGATTTTGAATCACCTTCCACACTACCGCAGCCGATTAGCATGACCTGCCAGCGACATGCTGGCGACATCGGCCCAAAAATACAGGCGATTGGCATGAGTTCATCAGCAGCAATTCAGCTCGCCAAACAGCAGCATGCCTTGGAGGAGGCCATGGGCAGTAGTGGTGATACACCGAGCGACGCATCCAACAGTGGCGACCGAGACGCCCGGAAGCGCTACCTGGCGACGCTGCGCCAGAAGAAAGCCGCATCAAAAGCAACAAGACAGCCACCAGCCCCAGCCTCACCAGCCACTCCACATAATAACAAATGATGAGCAAAGCACGCTGTGTCACACTGTAGACTCGCACCAAAACGTCAGTATTGTAAACCGCAGGGAAGGAAGGAGCGCTTCACTTCCATCCAGGCCAGGTCGATCACCTTGGTCTCAAGGTCACCACCATTCTTGCAGTTTCCGAATAGTGCCTCTTAGGAGGTACTGCGCTGGAATCGATCGTGCCATGTGTTTCATATTTAAGCGAGTGCATCGTCTTTTTTTCAAACAGCTTCCAAGGCAGACACGATGCGCGAACCAAAAACATGGGTGGCGCGGACGAGACGCAATGGAGCCGCCCAGCCGTGCAGCCGTAGAACATCGCGGAGATGCTCGCGGCGCCGCCACCAATGCTTTTGCGTCCAGTCAGCAGCAGCGCCTCAACGTAATCCTCAAGCCCACGCCTAAGCACAGTCGAAACTCGGTGCATTAGCGGAGACGAAGATCCTCTAAGCCAGCGCCGTAACAAACACGACGGCCGAGATCACGACCCGCACAGAGCCGCTGCTCCGCCGGCAACGTTACCGTCTACGAAGGAAAATCCGGTTCACCC
>JAASFU010000392.1:0-24607 GCA_023333955.1 Globisporangium paroecandrum | reverse complement strand
CAGGAGCTTGTGGAAGCGCTTCTTGAACCACTTGCCGATGTGATCGAACCACTTGAAAATGTGCTTGAGAAACTTCATGTTTCGTCACCTCTGGTTGGTTTGTCCTTGTCTTGTAGATGCTGGTGCTGATGCTGATGCTGGCGTTCTCCTCGTGCTGTTGCCTTCAAAGTGTTTTGCAAAGTGTGGGTAGCCCAATGAACTGATTGCCCGGTAGCAGCAGCAGCGAGATTCGTATTGTGACAGACTTTTCCACGAGACACGAGCCAACTGCCATGTCCACCGCTATCGACATCAATCGTCCAAGCATCATACAGAGAACCATATCTAACCAAAGACCAGTTGCGGGACGAGGGCTTCGTGTCCTTTCTCATAAAGAGTGAAGGCGCCGCCGCTCTGATTGGTGCTGCATGAACGATCTGGCTTCAACTTGTGAATGAGTGCGACCTTCCCTGTCACTTCGACCACCTCCGTGGATCTCTCCACTGGTGAGGAAGACGATACGGGCGCTTTCTCACAAGCAGTCTGGACCAAGTTTGCCGGCAGCCTGCTCCGCGACCTCAACGCGTCCGATCTCTCTGTTCTGGGCGAAAACAACGGTGACGATGAAGAACTGCGCGGAGTGTGCGTGTGCCGATCGATGACGCCGAGAACTTGAGCCGCGAGCGCAGGAAAATGCACTTGAACAGCGATGACGCGAAACACTAGCTTATGCTCAGGCCATCGACTCTGCTGGACGGGTTTGGATCTTCCGAGGAGACATTGGTTGTGATTGTGCCCAACAAGAGCGTGAACCTTTCTAATTCCGTCGTTGGACGTCAGTCCGTCGTCGTGGGCGAAGTTCTTCCCGGGAACCTTCGCGGCACTGGATCCAGCGGTGGCCAGAGCTTCACCAATGCCACGGGGGCCATCACTTTCGCCCAGGCGAGTACGACGCCATCAATGGTGCCAGCGGTCCCCGCCGCTTCCACGCCTGCGTCCGTCGGATTTGACGCCATTGCTGGTGACGGTGCCAATGGTGTGGCCGCGGCTGTTACCGCTGTCGCACCCGGCTCCGGTTCGAGCGGATCGGCGTGAGGCGTGAGGCGTGGGTATCATGGCGGTGGCCTGTAGCAGCTCAGTACGCGGACTTCAACCCTCCGGTTTTCAATACACAACGTTCTTAATGCACACAGGCGTTCATAGTACTTGATCTCTGTAGCATGGCACTGATTCTCGCACACGACTGACGCTTCTAGTAGGAGTTTGTAGAAGTTTCAGTTACTTGTGTAGACAGAGATCTGAAACTTCTACTCTCCGCCTGATAGCTCCCACTATAACTCTGCTCAGTCACTCTGTAACAGCAAGACACCCAAATCCTCGTTTTGCAGCGGAGCGCGAGAAGAGCAGAAGTAGATTGACGCTTTTATCATCCGTGTGATACTACTACTTGTCCTCACAACGAAAGCGCGAGGAAGCTGACCACCGATGCCACCACAGCTACCGTGGTGGCCACTTGCGAGGCTGTGCTGCTGGGCGTCTTGGCAGAGCTGTCGCCCTTAACCACGGTCTGCAGCACCGTGTTCCCGTCCAGGTTGCCATTGATTGCGTTGATGCACTGCACGAGCGTGCCCTTGACCAACTCGCCCATGGAGTATCCGTCGTGCTGCATGCACGCCGGCGCCGCCTTGATCGTGGTCTCAATCGAAGCCAAGCAGTCGGCCGAGCAGAACTTCTGGCTCACGGCAAACTGCACACAACCGGCAAAGCCCGTCGAGGCGTCCGTTGCCTTGTCCCACACGAGCTGGTCCTCGAGCGTGCAGTTGCGCAGCCCGGGGGAGACCTTTGGCATGTAGTGGCTCGAGGTCACGGCGCGGTAGCCAAGGCATTGATCCAGCATGTACGCGGCCTGCTCGCTCTGGTCTTGACCGCTGATCGTGCAGTTGGGCGCCTTCGCGGCGATCGTTTGCCACGCGCTCAGGCAATCGTCGTCGCAGCTTTCGAACTGGATCGACTGCACACTGCACTTGGCAGGCGTCGTCTTAACGGCCGCATACGCTGACTGCTGCTCCACCGTGCATTCAGGCGCGATCGTGTACGCAGCGGCGCTCGAGAGCGTGAGCAGCAACGCCGTCGCGGCGAGGAGAACGGCGGCAGAGCGAGCGCGGAACGAAGGCATGGCGGTTGGGGGAAGGAGGAGGAGGGGGTCTCCCCTCAATACAGTTTCATCGCCGAATTCAAGCAAAGCGTGAGGTTCCCACGATCGCGGCATCGTCTGATTTATGGTGGATGGGCCTGTCGATCCCTGAGACTTCGCTCCTTCCCATCCGCGGTTGAGCAGACGGCCAGACACAGTCAGCCAGCGTGGCTGTGAATCCAGTGGTGATGTGTTAGTGAGTCTCTACACTATTGTACTGAGTCCCTGACACGTCCGTCACCACTGGATTCGCTGGTGGTGAAAAAAAGGGGCTGTGCAAAGCAAAGACTGAAATAGAATCGGCTCCATGATATATGTTATGTTGGTCACGCCCGCGGGCTTGTCCTCTCCCCGATGTGCCTAATGACTCATTATGGCACCCTTTCCTATGTCTGTACACTATGCAGACGACTCGGGACGAGCAGACGGCGGAAGTGGACAACCCACGTGCTTTGAAATCACCGGGTCCTTCCTGGCCTAAGAATCCAGTGAGTGTGATTCGAGAGATAGTCGTCCTCACGAGACGACCCATAGGGCGATACCCTCCCCCCAGCTTGAGCCCTTGCGCTCGAGCCCAGCGCAGCACGTACAAGTTACCCGTCATTCTTGCGGGTATCCTCCCAAAGGCACCAGCAGTAGCAGTTAGTCAAGCAGCACTCCTGCGGCATCTAAAATACCATGCGTGGCGCCACAACGCTCCGCCAAGCAGTCGCTGCGCTCGCGCTCGCAAGCGTCGTTGTGTATTCGGTCAACGGCGACGACGACATCTCCGCGGTGCGCGTTCAAGTGCTCACGCGCGACGATGTCTTGCGCGTACCGACCCAGGCGTTCGCAGCGGCGTCTGACGCCGTGGCGGGCCACCCGTTCGCGGCGCCGTTGAGCTCACACGGCTGGTGGTCGTCTGCGTCGTCCAGTGCTGAGTCCTCTGCCTCGACCAACGCCTCGACCGACGACGCGTGGGTCGCGCTCGTGTGCTCGAGCGAGCACGCGTGTCCGTTGGCTCTCGATCACGGCGATCACGGCGGGCGTCGGCTCTCGGCGTCCTCAAACCTCACTCTTCCCAAGCCCTCGGCCGATGACACCGTCACGGCCATTGCGGACCAAGCCAAGCACGTGTTTGGGGCCGGGGCCGTGCTGACGTCGCTGCCGACTTTCATGGGCGGTGAGATCACCCCAGTGTCGTGAAGAATGAGGGTCAATCCACTCGAACTCGTCGCGTTCTGGAGACATTGTCGAGCGAAACGTGTTTGTGAAGCATGGCGACACAGTGTGTGTACGAGCCTTCCATTCGTTCCAAAGCGGCGCCAGCACCCCAGGAGCGGGAGCATTTTCAAGACGGAGGAGGGCAACACCACCAGCAAAATATCAGGATCACTGCGAGACCTTTTGAAACCGAGCCTTTCAGCAAAAAAG
This sequence comes from Globisporangium paroecandrum, assembly GCA_023333955.1. Lineage (NCBI taxonomy): Eukaryota > Oomycota > Peronosporomycetes > Pythiales > Pythiaceae > Globisporangium > Globisporangium paroecandrum. The sequence continues at coordinate 21,021 of JAASFU010000392.1, read as the reverse complement.
TCGCTCCTGTCGGTGCTATCGACGGCGATAATGGACGCGTTTTTGAAATGAGCGCGAAAAAAGATCCAGGGTCGGCACCGCCTGACGCGAAGCAGTCGAAATCGTCGCTCAGTTCGGCGGTGCCTCATCCAAGCAGTAGCAGTAACGCTAGTCGTCCTCCACACGAAACCCACACTTCGTAGTACTCGGTGATCGAGAGCGAGCTCGAGCCAGCGTATGTCAAGCAGGCGATGAAGCTATTTCATGTCACCGAGTTCCTGATCCTGATTGAGTATACGGAAGTCATCATCCCCATGGTCTACAGTGAGTCCATGCTTTCTGAAAAGGGGAACTCACCTGCTTGGAGACTTGACTCACCACTTGTGCTCCTTGTTTCTCCTTGCTTGCGTGTGCTTGTGAGCAGGTGGGTACTTGGTCGCGATGTCGTATCTGCCCAACTACGTGTACTACCTGCAGCTCACTTGCATGGATCACCACAAACTGGGGGCGACGATCATGGACGTACAGATCTACGCGTACCTGGAATTCATTTCGTTCGTGCTGATCCACTGCATGTTGCGACGCAAAGTGCGCTTCTCGCTGCTCTCCCAGCTCGCGTTCGTGCTCGAGAGTCAATGGGAAATGGTGCAGTCCAAGCTCGTCCTCTGGGTGCTCTACATCGTTCAGTCATCTCTCGAGCATTTCGGTGCGAGCCGTTCTTGTGGTTGTCTCTCTCTCTCTCTCTCTCTCTCTCTCTCTCACATCACATTTGTACGTGTGGCATTCACTCGGAATCTCGTCGTGGCTGTGTAGGCGCGGATTACGCTTTCAAATTTGCATGGCTGCACAATCATCATCACGAGTGAGCGTTGATCTCAAACGGTTCTCGAGGTTGCGATCAAAGTACTTGATTGCACACTGTCCTGATAGTTTTCATCGTTCATATTATCCACTTTTAAAAAGAAACAAAACAAGCCCTCAAGCAACATCATATACATACCCACTTACTTGGACGGGACGCCCCATGTCTTCATATTAACCGATCTTCTGCGGGTTCGCATGGTCCGACTTCAGCAACGCTGGCGCGTGAGGTTGGACGAGCAGTCGGCGTAGATCCTCCGACGACCCCTGTGTGGTGTCGCCGTGGGTTTCCCAGACACGAGAGGCAACCAGGAGACTCGAGATCGCACCGCCGCTGCCTGGATTCGACGACAACACCGAGAGGAAGCGAGCAGCGTACGACTTGGTCAACGTGCTCTCGCCCAACTTGGACTTTGGCACCAGCGTCGACAACAGATTCAGCAAAGAAGACGCCAACTGGGAGCTCACAGCTGCCTTTGCAAACTGCGTCGCTGCTTGGGTGTGGCGCTTCAGCGGGATCATGTGCAGGCACAACAGTAGCTGCATCTCATTTGGATCGCCGAGCCACACGTGCGGCAGCAAGCTCGACAGACTCGTCGGGTCCATGCCTTTCACCAAATTGTCAATGCACGCTGGAATCAGGCAAAGGTTGCCCAGCAACTGGAGAGTGATCCGAGCAAGCTGACCTTCAGTGGACGCTTCGGTTCTCGACAAGTTCTTGTACACAACTTGGAACGCGCTTTTGATGAATGGCGGCACCAGCGTCGCCAACGAGTCGACGCACTTACCGCTAAACGACAGCATGTGCAGGCATTCAATGCAGCGCAACTGCAGCAACGGCGCACAGGCGAACGAAAAGCTCTGGGGTTGAGCTTCGTGGTCGAGAATGAACAGCAGCGCCAGGATGCCGTCGGATTGGACCACTTGAACATCCATGTCCGGAGTGTACTGGATGAGATTCCTGATCGCCGTCGCAACAGGCAGCAAGCGGTGCAGCAAAACTGCTTCCAGGACCTGTGGTTGCGCGCGCACTCCAGAGATGTCGTGCGACAAAGAGGTCAGAAGGCCGTGCATCACATGACTGTGGACGCTCTTGTCACCAGCAGCAGCGGCAGCGGCGAGCGCTTTCTTCGTCAACGGCTTCTTACCGGTAACAGGGATCGACTCGGCACTTTGCACTGGGTTCTGGGTTCCCGCGATTTGAGACGTGATCCCGTTCTGCGGGTTCTCGTTGTAGAAGTTCACGAAAATGCCAGCCAAGCACAGCTCTTCCTTCTGGGCAGAGTACATGAAGTGTGATGGGAGCTCGAACACTCGGTGCGCTTCCTTCCCGCTTCTGTTCAAAGACGCGTGGAACTGAAGCGCTCGCTGCGAAATGCTGATCAGCTCCTTGCGCATTCGCTCTGTCCACATCACGTGCGGCTGACGCACTTCGCTCACCAGTACTTTCAAGAAAGTCTCCGGTCCCGAGGTGCGGAGAATGTCAATCAGAGGTTTCGTGAACACGCTCTCAATCGTAGTCTGCATGCGCTTGACGAAGACGGCAATCGACTCTTCCTTCGCGGACGCCTTCAAGATCTGCTCAAGCGCATTTGCAGCGCCGATGCCAATTTTCTGGGAATCGTCATCGCTGCTTTGATCAGGAACAAAGTTGAACAGCAGCAGCGTCAAGTACCAGATGATGCCATGCTCAGCGAGCTGAAGCAAGAGAACCTCCGCCATTTCGCCCGAGCTGCCCGCCATCTCAAACACAATTTGCAGAGACAAATCGGTAGCAAGTCGATCGTCTTCCTGGGCAAGGAATCGTGTCAGACACGGAAGCAGATCTAGCGACTGGGCAGCAGCAGATACGCGGCCATTTGGCTGGTTTAGAACGTTTACGAGAGCTTCGAGTACCCAGTGAGTGGTGACTTGCACGTCAAAACCACTGAGCATGCGCAGAGCCTCTTGGTTGTGGAAAAGCAGCTGGAGGGAGCCGCACAGAGCCCGTAGTCCCAACCCAGAGCTGCATTCATGCGCGTTCTCGTCGGAAAGAGCAACCGCCAGGTTGATCACTCGAATGGCGCTTCCAAACGCCTTCACGAACGCACTTTTTCTTGAAATCGCACCACTGACGTCGAGGACGCTTTTCGCGCTTCTTGCTTTTCCATCACGCAGCTCCAAAATGCATTTCTCCAGAGCCTCCAAGATGTACGCGAAGTTGCTCAAGTTTGTGATGCTCGAAGAGTCAGGAAAGCGTCGAATTAGAAGCGCCGTGGCATCGAGAAGCTGCACTGCGTCGTACACCGAAAGCAGCTTTTTTGTGAGCCCTTCGCTTGCCATGGCTCCGCGGGCTGTCAGCAGCGCCTCGGGGTGATTCCAGCGATTAATCGAGTCCATCAACGCAGACAAGAAAGCGGTCTCGTCGTTAATCGGCCAACCAGGGAAGTTCTTCTCGTCCAGCAGGTTTTGCAGGTAGTACTGGTAGCACTGCAGTGCATGCACTTCTTTCGGGTACTGGATCAGCGCAACGCACGCTTCGTGGTCGGACTCTTCCACATTGGAAATGTAAAACATCCCATTCGAGTCGGTGTGGTGTACCATGAACTTTTCGATATACGTGACCATTTGTTCACGCATGGTCGCATTCCAGACAACCTCCGGATTGTTCGAGTCGGAGAACAGTGCCTGAGCGAACCGGCGAGGGCCGTGACGAAGCAGCTGAGCAACCATGGAGACCGGCAGCAATCGAACGAGCCAACTTTTCAAGCAAATACGAGTCAGCGGATCTGGAGAAAACACACCCTTCTTGTTCTGCCCGCCTTGCTTGTCATCGACGAGATGCGGGACACGCGACTGTCGAAGGTGAATGTGAGACATCAACCGCGCTGCAACTGCCATCTCTTCAACATCCGTCGAGAAACGGAGCAGGTAGTAGAACAGTCCAGTGGCGTGGAGACTCGGAATGATCGCCTCGTTGTGACGAACGAGAAGCCGAATCAAACCCAGGCACTTCTTGAACACGACGCGATTTGGACAGTCCAGAAGTCCGACCAAAAAGCGGAGAGTCTCGTCTTCGCAAAGGCGGCGCTTGATGCGACTGATCGGGCTGACGCCAGAGCCTTCAAAGTGCGTCAAACGACCGTACTTTGGAAATTTCACATCTTGATGCATGTGTCCTTCGTCCTCCGATGTGTGACAATCGACGAGTCTGCTGAGGACACTCAAGCAGGTTTGCATGATCATTGAGCCACTCATCGTGCCGCAGTGCTCCGCTACCACCGTAAAACGACTCTGTTCGTTGCCATCGACAAAGCTTTGCTCGCGGTCCAAGTGGTGGGTTGGCGAATCGACACTACTCGAGACGGCTGAGCTTTCGAGACCAGATTCTTCAAGCGCATCGATGGTTTGCCGCGCCATGTCATCTTCCAGATCATCCTCTTCGTAGGATTCGTCGTCGTCAATCGCGTCTTCGTAGTCGTCATCATCGTCTTGCTCAAATGAGTCTGCGTCGTCAAGTCCATCGCCAATCACGTCCACATTGTATTCTTTCTCCGATCCGTCTGGACCTTCAGATAGAACAATCGGCTTCACTTCGTGAATCAGGTCGAGCACCATCTTCAAGTTGTCTTCCTCCCGCAAGAACCGAGACGCATTCAACGCACTCGAAAGCACTCGATCGAGAAACAGGATGATGTTCCCTCGCACAACTAGCGGCCACGGTCTCTCGTTCCCGGTCTCTCCTTTCATCATGGTTACTCGCAAAAAGTGGTTCAGGAAAATCAGCGAGCTGAGCTGGTTGAAGTGTCGCTCGTACACTTGGATCATCACCTTCAGGACCAACAGTCGAATATCCGACTTGTGGTGGTCAACATGGGAAGATGCAGACGACGAAAGCGATTTTCTATCACCTCGGTGCAATTCCATTGCGTTCTCTTCAGCGAGCAGTCGGTAATAGAGCAGCGTCATAAATCGGTCCGCTCCATCAATATCTTCAACCAAAACACCGCGGTCGTTTAGAAGGTTGGTCAGGTAGTACGCTCCGACCCTGATTTCATGCTCCAGGCAGTCGTAGTCGATATAAAACTCGTTCGAGTTCCACGCGACATACCAGCGAGGAACGTTCTTGGCTCGTTTCTTCTTTTTTTTCTTCATTCGTCGCTCACGTTCATCGTTCTGGTGTGCGTCAGCTTTGGCATCAGCCGGCTTCGTCGTTGCTACATCGCCACGGCGCGCGATGCTGTTTCTCGCAGCTAACAGAGCTCGCTCATCGATTGAAGCATCATCGCTGTCGTAGCCATCTGGTCCGTCGCCGTCATCGTCGCTATCTCCATCGTCAGACGTGTCGGGCTTCAGCAGGAAAGACAGCGGCATGTATCTTGTAAACCTGTTTGATGACGAGATGGTTTTCTTCGCAATCTCGATCGCTAAACGGTTCTCGGTGCTGTTGAAGAAGAACTCGAACGGAAACGGCGCGAAGTGGATCTGCTGGTCTTGGTGCTGGTTTTGAAATTGGTTCTCGCTGGGGTGAGTCCTCTGCCACTCAACCTCACTGTCTCTCGCCAGCGGGTCCATGTACAAGAAGCACTGGTACTTGAGGCGATACAGATCCAGTTCGGCGACTTCGGTCTCCAGCTTTCGGATGAGCTCTTCAACCGCAGGTGGGCCCCACACCAAATCTTTCGTCGTGTAGCTTTTCCACAGCCGATCGAAAAACTCAGGGAGCAACACCACGCACTTCGAGTTTCTAACAAGTCGCGCGCGAGTGTTCATTCCGGAGCTCATCTTGCTTCGTCCGCTTTCCGTGGCATTGGTGATATCGCCCCGACTTCCGTTGCCCTTCTGTGGTGAGATTGAAGATGAGCTGCTGTTCGGGTAGTATTCTGAACCTGCCGTCGGCAAGTAGCGTCCAAACTCGTCATACTCCAGGAGGCTCACAGGGACGTCGTCCAGCAACGCATGCGGGAAGATGTTGCGAATCACGTAGGAAGATCGCGGGTTCTCGTGGGTAAGCAGCGCTACCAGTTGCGAAGAAATACGGCGCTGGGCTTTGTCTTGTCCGTAAAGTGACAGGTACAACTGCCAAAGCAATACACCGTGCTTCCGCGCAAAGTCTTGGATGAGCTCCACCAACTCTGAGGGCTGCTCCAAAACATGGATTTTCACCAAGATCGACGAGCATTTTGCGATCGAAAAACTCAGTGAACGATTGAACAAGAAAAGCGCATGGTGGCGCATGAACTCGTCAATACGCATCGCACGCAGCAGCTCTCTCGAGACTCTCTCAGGTGTTGCTTTCTTGCCGCTTGACAAGCACACTTCCAGCGTTTGAAGCACCATCGAGATCACCAAGTAATCCAATCCAAGCTGGGAATACGACAGGGCGTTCGCCATGCTGCGCTTCACATTTGAAGGCGTTTGCTGGGAAACCGAGTAGCGCTTTGGGCCGCCGTTCTTTGCCCACTTTGGCTGGTAGATCGGAGCCCTTCCCACGCGATTGCTCTTCGACAAGTCGAAAGCACGCGACACAAACAGTCGTCCATGGTACTTTGTGAAGATTGCGCGTCGATTCGCGGTTTCCGACTTCATGCTCCTCGTGTCAGAGTAGTTGATCACCATGTACTTGATCACGCACGCAGCAGCAAAGCAGACTTCTTCCGATGGAGAGTGAAGGAGCTCCATGATAATCTCGACGCTGTGCTTGTACTGAGAGCTTGGGATTTCTTCAAAGACGCCACGAGTGCAAAGAAGTCGCTGGATCGCTAGCAGCAGAGCCACTTGGAACTCCGTAGTCGGAATTGGCGAATCCGAGCTCGACGGGCTGTTCAACTGCGCAACTGAATACTCTTTGAAGCTCTCCAGGATCTTCATGAGCGAGGCAAACGCTCGTCGATCGCGTTGGCGAAGCCCACCAAGAGGAATGTTGCGATTGAACTGCTCCAACTGGCGGAAGATGGTGTCCAGCGTCTCTTTTGTGACGAGATTCGGAATCATACTGAGACCGACAAGCTTACGCAGCAAGATGTCTTCCCATTCTGGATGCACTTCGGTTCCCCACGTGCCTTCTTTGCATGCGATTTTGGTCTCCTCCGTTGACCACGACACGTGGAGTTTGTTCATGCGGCACATCTCAACCATGTTGCTCAAAAACAAGCTGCGCGACTCCTTCGGACTGAGCAACGTAGTCGAGCCTGCGACCTTGAGCCATTCTGGAACAGTGTACTCGCTCCCGATATCCCCCAGCATTTGCCGAAGCTCGTGCTCGTGCGTCGACGTGACCCGATGCAAGCCAAGTCCAACCTCTTTGTCTCGGCGACTGACGGTGGACGTCAAGCACACGTAGCGTCTCGTTCGGCCGTGCTTGAGTTCCAGTGCAAACTTGCCGCACGTCCCTTCTGATTCTTTCGAGTTCACATCTTCAAGTGAGGATGAGAACGATGGGTACATGATGATGTTGAAGATGTCGCTCAGCGAGTGACTAGCAAGCGTCTTTCGCGTAACAGGATCGCGTTCAATCACAGCGGACGAAGTGAGACCGAGAAGGCGCAGCTGCATCTTGTTCGATCGGTTCTTGCTCATTTTCAACACTGGAATTTCGAAAGACACTGGCTGTGGGATGTCGCGAGTGGAAGTCAACGCATCGAACTCGCAAGAATCCGACACTTCTTCGACAAAGAGCGACACATTCAACCACGAGCGGAGGTTGTTCGCAAGCGCCTGAATGAACGGCTCACGACTGTCACACCAGTATCGGTGCACACGATTGTTTTCATAGTACAGCAACAACTCGTTCGAGTTCGTCGTGACGCGCTGGATCTTGACAATGTCGATCAGCAAAATGGACGACAGCGTCGAGCGCTTCTCTGGATCCAATCGATCCAGACTCGATGCTCGCACAGCTAGCAGCACGTTGATCTTTACCGGGTTATCGAACGTGCTTCTTGTTGTGCTCAGCTTGGTCATCGTAAACGTCTTCCCGCAGAGCTGGAACAGGCTGTCAAAGTACATTCCGTTCGCATTCGCGCCGACGGCACTTGAAGTTCCCATGGGACCATTCCCACCAACGCCTCCGTACCCGAGTCCAATCGCACTGGGTCCACCGGCACCCATGATCATCGGACTACTCGCAGCGATGTCCAACCCGTCTTTGCGGAACGACGACGCGCGTTCTCGCAGCTGGTAGTACGCCGAGAGCAAGTGCTGGCGATTGCGACACGTGTACGTCTCTTTAAGGTTCTTGCCAATGTAGATCGTAAACGACCTGTCCACGTTCGGTCCGCCACCGCTGTCGGTCGCCACAGTGATCTCCTTGATGTTGTCAAACGCGTAGCGCTCCTTCACCTCTTCCGTGTAGGGGTCCACAATCGTCAAGTGATTGCTGCTGATCACCATGATCCTATAAAAAAACACACACACATTTACAATCATGGTAAGCCCCACACGCTCGTGCAGAAAGAAACAAGATATGATATCAACACATCACACTTCACTCACCGCTTGACAGATCGCAGAAAGCCCACGCGCGTGACGAAGAAGCGCGCCGCATAGATCACGCCTGAGTACCGGTCTGCGTGCACGCCCGTGTCTTCCCAGTCGTCCTTGTCGGCCGCCGCGTCACCCGAGCTGATGGCTCGGCTCGCAGTGTCGGGCTCAAAGCCGCCCGTCTCGGGCCCGCGCGGCACGTATCCTTCGTGAAGCGTGAGCACCTCCTGGGCGAACACCACCGGCTCGAGCTGCTGCTTGAGCTTCTGCAGCTCTGCGCTGTCCACGTCGCCGCCCGCCATGCTCACTCGCTTCGTCGCCGCAATGCAACCGCGCGCTCGCTCGCTTGCTCGTTCGATCGATCGCTCGTCCCGAAATGCGTGCAAAATAATGGCGAGACAGACGGACGAAGAAGGAGAAGAAAATCAGGTCAACGGGGAAAGAGGGGGCGGGTGCAGAAAAATTAGTGACTTAAATTAGTAAAAAAATTAGGGATAATAGCCTAATTTTTGGAATAGGAACTCCACATGCGCGTGATGATGTTCCTAAATTTTCGTCTTGCGGAAGAAGCAAGGACCAGACCTGAGAACATTTTCACCTCCGTTGTAGAGAAAATAGGGAACTACAGTGGAGACGCGCGGTATTAATATGCGTAGTCTCGAATGTCCTCCCTCACGCTGTTGTCTCCGTTATCCTTCCTTACAAGACAGTTGAAGTGTCGTTTGCTTTCGGCATCTTCTCCGTTCTCTCGATGCCACTGTAGCTGTCTCAGTAAGCTTGTGATTAACTGTTCCTCAGGATTGATCCCACGACGAACTCGGCATGCTGCGGCTTCGACTCGTCCGTACTTGGGGTTGTATTAGGAACCACACACACTCACACACAAACTCCAGCCTAGCAAACAGTCAGATCCAGTGGGGTTTCTTCAGTGAAAATGCATGGACAATGAAAACACGTCCATGTGAATCCTGAGGGAGTTGGCTCCGCATCGTGGGAGAGCCTCTATCCGGAAATGCAATGAAGCACGTCAATGAAGCACGTCAATGAGGAACGAATACAGTCGCTTTAGGCAAAACTTTAGGACTTTAGGGAGGCGTAAACGTTAGTTCTGTTGTCTTGGACCTCGCGCACGAAATGTGATAGAAGTACCAGCTGCATCGCGTGTTCTGTATCCGTTAAGATGCAGAAGGTCAGAAAAGTGCGGCTAAAAAGATTCTTTTAGCTTTTCTGTAGAACAGCTTGGATCCAAAGCTTGATGTGGGTTGAACCCAGTTGTCGGTCAAATAGGTACAATCGAAGATGGTGGTTTCGCTCAGACAACACAGCTGATCCCAACACATTACACTACCTGTTAGCGACTTCGTCAAAAGCTCCAAGCTTCATATTAGGCCAAAGCTGTCTGAACAAGACATCGTTGAGAACCAATGGTGATCGCATAATAGTGACATTTGAGAGACATTCGTGAGAATCTCACAAATGTCACTATTTTGGAAAGCGCTGCGAGTTTTTCAACAATAAAAATCTTCTGGTGCACTCCTGCGACTTGTGAAAATACGTACCTTCAGACAGCATTCCTATGTACTCGTAAAAAATACCAATGGATTTTTACGAGCCCACTTTTTACGAATCGACCACACCAGTCATTTTTGGCCAACTGGGGTGTTGTTTGGCTGTACATTCATTCAAGGTCATTCGAGCATTTCGACCTCAACAGCCATCAGCACCAGTCAGCAGCATACGACCTGAGCGACTCCGCATCCATTGCCTGTCGAGTCTGTCTCTGTGTGTGTGCATCTGTATATGTGTGACCGAGCCCCTCTTTATCCCAGTGAAACCAGTGACGATACTGCCTAAACGGACCAATTCATGTCGATTGCAACTTTTTCGGGTACCAGCTGAGGTTTCACAACAATCAGCAACTATCTAGGATGCATTCCTGCAATGCGTTGAGTGCCTGCGTGTATTTGCATGTGTTCATTATGCATTGTGAATGTGATGAATGAGTGGGTGAGCATGTGCTGCTGCTGGCGTTCTATTGATGCTTACAAAACAAGCGTATGTCTGACTCTTGAGGACAAAGTTTTCACTGAAGAGCTCTTTTCCAGCAGCACGCAATTATCATCCATCGTCCGCTTGGCCATTCGTGTGCATGTGCATGTTTTTCTCTAGCGATATCGAATGATGATGCAAAATTGGTTTTCTCGAAAACACATTGTTATGTGGGATGAAGATACAATTTGTAATTAAGACTACGATGATCTGACGATATCCCTTTCTCAATCAATATACTATGACGGTCACAACTTTGAGTCATTCATCCGGTCTAAGTCGTTGGAACTTGTCCATGTTCGTGTGTGGAGATGTTTCTTCATTCAATGCTCCTTGTACCTCTGTCTGTGGTGGTCTTCGGCGCGAGGCTCATCACTGACGAATTATACCACGTGCAGTACGGCTGCGAGGCTCCAAACAAATGGAATGTGCATAAGAGTGAGAAGAACTCAAATCCAATCGACGTGATTATCTCGTACGTCACCAGCGACGACCATGCACGAAGAAGGCGCTGCGTCACTTTGGAACAGTTTTACACAAATACAAGAAAAGAACAGCGCAATTATAGATGAGCTATTCTCAAGCGAAAGTTACTCCCAAAGCTATCTGTCTGTGTTGTGCTTGGCGACGCAGGGCCAAGAACTCGTCAGCGATCTGCCAGCTAAATAAACTCATGGGCATGGTTTTCATTCATTTGAAGCCGCGCTGTTAGCTCGGGTTGTCTGTCCGCTTTCCTCAAGCACGTAAGAGCGACCGCAACATGCAAACTGCTTCAGTTGGCTGTATCACGCGCTGTCTGCAGGGAATCTACTGCGCCTGGGTAGCTGTTCAAGTGGAGTACCAGGGCCAGTACTCTCTGGAGCGGCTCGAGGGGCTCCACGAGTACACTGCGATCTTAAAGCTCTCCAAAGTGCTTCGAGCGTTGCTGTTCACACCTTTGCCGTGCTTCCTGGCGATCATCGCCGCGGATCTGATCCCGCTCGCCCCGCCTCAACTTGGATTCGAGGCCAACCGTGTATTCTGAGGACGCGCGTACGTCAGCGCCACGTTCTTCACGCTCTCGTTCGTCGAGCAGTTCCACCAGACGCTGCCGATGATCCCGATGACCTAGCGCCAGGTGGTTCTGATCACGTTCGTGGTTGCGACAGGTGGACTCGGCTGCAGCTACCTCATAGCCGTGCTGATCGGGTTCCCGATCCCGTTCATGATGATCACGTGCTCCCCCGGGTGGATTTTGCTGCTCGCGCTAGGACTCAAGTGGGTGTGGGGACCCCGAGATCATGGCAGAGGTAAAGAACTGCCTGGGGGTATTCCAGGTCCAGATGTCCATGCTGATCATCTACCCGGTGTACAACTACGTGTTCTCTCGACTGTCGTCGATGGAACAGACCGCGTTCTCGCTGTTGCTGCCTGTGGTCAAGACCGTGTCGAAGAACGCGATCAGCAAGTGTATCCGCAACCTCGAGGACCTCAAGCTCGAGGTGATCATCTTCAACGTCGAGGTGTTCAACGCGCTCTTCATCTCCGTGTGCATCGACAGCTCGACGTCGGTCAGCACGGCGCTCGCGATCATGGCCATGGACTTCGGCCACGCGTGCGTCTCGCTGTACGAGATCCGAGGCAAAATGCACGAGATCAGCGCGCTCGGAGCCCAGCTCGACTCGCAGTACCGCTCACTATCATCGCCACGTTGAAACTCGAATTCGAATGCGAGTCCTAGTATCGGAATCTGCTCACCAAGTCCCTGGACCATCTTTGACCGCGCGCACTACATCTTTGAAGTCAACGAGTCCCTCAAGTTGCATCCCATCATTCGGCTCGAGTCGTTTGGTTCACTGGGAAAGACGATCAGCAGTGGTAGCTCCACAAGGGACATGCATGCTACGAACGGCAGCGGTCATACGGGACTGCAGACGTTCTCAAGATTCCCGTTTCCTCGCAAGATTGCACCACTGGGTCCTCCGAGCACTGAAGTCCAAGGTGCAGAGACTTTGGTCGAGTCCTTGCGGCCAAGAGGAGATCCGAAAGACGGGCCGACACTGTCAGGGGTCCTTCCCGGAAGCAGCCCCTTCGAGTCCTTGAATCCTACTATAAGGAAGGACGGCAAGCTGGCGATCAAGCCCGCGGAGGCGCGAAGCACAGCACTGGAGCTACAGTATCTGCAGAACATGCTACAGCTGCTGCACCACTGCAAGTTTGTCATGCTGGTCGAGCACACCGAGGTAGTTATCCCGCTGGTCTACTGTGAGTCATTTGTCCATTGTCTTCATTAGCTTGGCTTTGGCTTGGGGGTAGTGTTGCCTGACGCTGTGATATGCTGCTTTGTACTACAGCCGTCTACCTGGTGATCACGTCGGACCTCCCGAACCACGTGTACTACCCGCAGCTCGCACTCCTAGTGAACCACGATACGCTCTAATCCAAAGTGTCGAGCATTCTACTCTACGGTGGCTTGGAGCTCTTGTTATTCGTGGTGCTGGACTGGAGTCTGCGCAGGCAGCTGCAGCTCTCGTTCATCTCGCTGCTCGTGTTCGTGCTCGAGACTCAGTGGAAAATGGCGCAGTCCAAGCTCGTGCTCTGGGTGTTCTGCGTCATCCAGTCGTCGCTCCAGCGCTACGATAAGGTGACCCAAGGACCCAAGGAAGCACTTTCATTTCTCCCTATTTTCTATTGCTCTTGCGGCTCTGACCTTATCCAAATGGTTGGTTCACAGGCGCGGACTACAGCTTCCAGTTCCACTGGCTTCACGATAAGAAGTAACAAAAGTTGCACAACCAACGTTATAAGCATCGTGTGTCAAGGGGGTTCTATACATATTGGGGGTGTATTGATGATGTTATGTGGACCTCCCCTTACTTGGACTGGCCGTCCTCGTTCTCGTCCATGGCCTCGGCGTCAAACAGATCCAGGATCTGCTGCTGGATCGCCAGCGCCTTCTCTTCCTGTCCGCTCGCGCGATACGCCTCGGCGAGGTTGTGGCGCGCCATGATCGTCTCGTTGTGCTCGGCGCCGAGCACGCGCTCGCGCACCGCGACCACTTGTTCGTACAACGCGACCGCTTCGTCGTATTTCCGCGCCTCCTTGTTCACGTAGGCGAGGTTGTTCATCGCCAGCGCCGTCAGCGTACTGCTCGGCCCCACTTTGCGCTCGAGCATCTCCTTTGCCTCGGTGAGCACCTGGAAAGCCTTCTCGGCCTGCTTGTTGTGCCAGTAGACGATGCCCAAGTTGCACATGCTGAGCGCAATGTCCGGGTGGCCCGGCTCGAGAATGTTCTTGCGGATCTTGAGCGATTCCTCAAAGCACTCCATCGCGCGGTGGAGCGCGTTCACGCGCTCCATGCCTGCTGCAGAGAGCGAGAGCGTGCGATACACGGAGCCCAAGTTGTGCAGCGTCGTCGCGAACGACGCGTGCAGCTCGCCCACGCTCTCCTTGTACACCTGCAGCGCGTACTCGTACGACTCGATCGCCTCCTCCGTGCGGCCCAAATTCTTGTACATGAGCGCGATGTTCGTGATCGTACTCGCGAAAACCGGGTGCTTCTCACCGAAATGGCCCTTCACGACATCTCGGCACGAGAGGCCGACTTCCAACGCGTCGTTAAAGTTCCCAGCGCTACGTACACATAGAGAGAGAGGATCAACAAACAATGCATATACAGGCATTAGCACACACACACACACACACACACACACATATCTAAACCATCATTTGACAGCGTATACGTACTTGTACGCGTTGCGGATCTCGCGCTGCATGGCGGCGATGTCCTGCTCCACCTGTGCATACGTCTGCGGCGGATTGTGGTGCAGCACCTGCACGACCGGCTTCTTTGTGGACGAGCTCCAGCGCACGTGCGCCACAGGCAGCGCAGCAGATGAAGCAGCTGCTGCTGGCAACGATAATGATGAAGGCAACGGACCTTGACGGACTGCAATCGCAGCCGCACGCGCCGCGATGGCACCCGCTCGACGCAGCATCTTGGGTCTTCCTTGCTTCCTTCTGTGTGGCTGATCTCGTCGTTTTGATGGTGCGGCTTGGTAAGTTCGGTCCGGATACGAGGAGCTCATTTTCGGATAATAGGTTGCTAAAGTATACCTCAGCGGCACAAGGTGTGCGCATGTCGCAGACGAGCGATCGACCAACTGGTTTTGATTGACACACCACGAACAAAAATGATCATTTTGGAAAAGCGCACGAGTGACGAGCAAGCCAAGGACGCGAAGGATGTTGGCGTGCGTGACGAGAGCCGCCGCCGCCCGCAGTGCGCGCAATGCGCTTGCTGTCAACAGCATTAGCAGCGCCTTCACCAAGAGGAGCGCGCAGCAGACGCCAGCGACAGCAGCAGCGGCGCATGCGCGTCGCTTTGCATCCAAGAGGAACGCAACGCCGCAACGCCAGCAGCCACCGCCTTCAGAGCCAGCGGCGGAAGGATCACCACGTCCGCGCGCGACCAAGGAGGAGCTCATCTATGAGGCGAAGGAGATGCTCAAGCTTGTCATCGGGGTACGTTGATCTCCTTGTGTGCATATCCAGATTGGTGACGCCGGTCATGGACCGTGAGGCGTGTGCTGGCTTGCATTGTTGGTGCTCACATAGTTGATACCATTTGTGTGCGTTTCGTCTCGCGTAGGGCACGGCTGCAATCATCGCGCTGATGACCACGAGCGGCTATGTGATCGAGACCACGAAGCAGTGGAACCCGATGCCCGTGCCCGGTACGATGGTGCACTTCCAGGACGCCGAGGGCCGTCCCGTGTCCGTGCACATGCAGAAGCAGGGTGGTGGCCAGTTCACGGTCATCTTCGACGGCGGCGTCGGCGAAACTTCGTTCGACTGGGACAAGGTCATGGATGAGGTGCATAGCAATCCGCTTTACCACTCTAGAGGTGCACCCACCTGCTTCTTGTAGTATCGCAGACCTCTCCGCTCATGTCGCACTCGGATCGTTTGTTGTGCCTGTCTGCTCTGTGGTTCTACAGGTGGCCAAGTTCGCGACTGTGGTGTGCATCGACCGCCCCGGTCTCGGCTTCTCGCCGCCCGGCCCGCTTCCGCGCACGTCCATGCAGGTAAGGTTGGTTGCCTTGGTCCATGTATGCAATGTTATCCATGACGCTTACTTAGCAGGTGAGGGGTTACTTGTGGGGTGTGGTGTGTGCTTGTAGATCGCAAGCGAGTACAAGCAGCTTCTCAAGCAGCTCAACATCTCGCCGCAGGTCATCCTCGTGGGTCACGGAGCTGGTGGCTACAACATGAGGTCCGTCAACGTCCAGATTCTTATGTAATCCCACCTTCAATCTCGATACTTAACCAACTCTCTCTCTCTCTCTCTCGCTCGCTCTCTCTCTCTCTTTCTGTATAATAATGAACAGACAACTCGCGGAAGAGCTCGAGGGCGATGCGAACGACACAGGCCTCATGTGCGAAGGACTGGTGCTCGTCGACGCGCTCCAGGAAGATCTGCGCCGTGAGCTCGAGAGCGTGTCACCTGCTGTGCAGGAGTCGCTCGAGACCATGGACGCGAACAGCAAGACCGTGCTCAACCTCTCGCGCTTCGGCGTCATCCGCATGATCAACAACATCCAGCGCGACAAGTTTGTCAAGCGCTACTCGCCGATCGCGCTGCCGTACGTCGAGTACTTTCTCCCATCGCCGGCGCATCGCCAGGGAGCGCTCTGGGAGAACCAGGGCATCCCGCTCACGGAAGAGCGCTTCCGCAACACGCCGACGTTCGAGGGCTTTAAGTTTCCGTGTGTCGTGCTCTCGCACAGTGAAGCCGACATGTTTGACGGCATGAAGGCGAACCCGGGCATCGACATCGGTGCGATCTCCGCCATGGAGCGCAAGTGGCAGGACGCGCAGGACAAGCTCGCCGAGGGTGTCAGCTCGCAGCCGAGCGTCCACATTAGAGTTCCCGACGTTGGCCACAACATCCAGCACGACCAGCCCGAGGAAATCACGCGCGTCGTGCGCGCGCTCGTGGCGGAACTGTTGGATGGTGGCTCGATCGAGGGGCTCAAGTCTCTTTAAGCATATGTAGTTCCCTTCAGCAACGCTCAGTGAATAGAAGCACGTCAATCAGTAAAATGCGAAGATCCCCTTGTGGACACACGATTTGGTCTCTATAGTGACCATTTAATGGCTGCGAGTTCAAACAAGTGTGTTGGATGCTCTTCTACTACCGTACTACATCAGGCTGGACGCGATCTGCTGGACGACGTACTCGAAGAGGAGCGTCACGAAAGTGTCTGCTGCCATCAGTCCAAACAGTTTTTGCTGAATCTGCAACACAAACACACACAGTTGGGTTGAGTTTGTCAGTACATCCGACAATCAGCAAGGCTCGACTAGCAAGTAAGCTAACTGCTCAGGTATTCTTACCTCTGCGTTTGGCAGCGGCACCAGCTCGAGCATCGTGTTGATTGGCGGGAACACCTCTGCGACGGCCACACCCAGCACCGCGTACGCGAACAGCGCGCTCCGGCAGAGCAGCTTGTTGTCCCAGAAGCTCTCCATGAACGGCTGTCCCTTGTAATTGGCCACAAAAGTGGTGATCTGCATCACCGCCGAGAGCAGAAACATGATGCTGTTGATCACATTCGGCGTGAACTTGCCGTCCGGGTGCATTGATGGGTCCGCGCGGTTGACGAACGGCTGCGCGAGCTGCAGCGCCGTGGCGAGAACCGCCAGGTGGATCACAAACTGGCCGATGATAGACACGAGCACGGACCAGCAGAACACGCCATGCGGCGGCCGTTCGTGCGACAGCGTCTTTGCGGGCTTGGCGCGCGAGAGGAACAAGAAGAACATCGCAATCCCAAGCTGTTCAGGGACAAGAGAGAGAGAAAAGATTAGAAACTGTGTGACAGTGTATTCACTTCTCACTGACAGATAGTAATGGTCACGTACCCCAATGATTGTGAGCTGCTGGTCGCCGTTCTTCACACCGTTGATGTAGAGCGTGCTCAGATAGTACGCCGTGATCAAGCAGTTCACGCCCAGGATCTTGTACATCTGGATCGTCGTGACCAGAGTGCATCGTCCCTGGCGGATCAGCTGCTTCGCAACGCGGATGCTCGAGCTCTTGGACGTGAACGGCGACGCAATCGACGCGTCACCGAGACGCACTACCTGGGACGCCGCGTCTTCTTCTTCCTGCAAGGCGCGCAATCGTTTCTCCAGCTTGCTACCACCACCGTGGTTGTTGTCTCGCTTTGATCGCTCTTCAGACGGTGAGTTCACGATCGAAATACCAATGTGCGCTTGCTTCAGCGCGCCAACGTCGTTCGTGCCGTCGCCGCACATAGCGGTCGTCTTGCCGCACCGATTCATCGCCATGATGATAAACTCTTTCTGCTGTGGGGACGTGCGGGCGAAGACGTTGATGAACAAGCAGATCTTGGCGAGCAGTTGCAGAAAAGACTCGAGTACGGCGTTCTCTTCGATGCCTGGACGCTCGCCCTGCTTGTAGAGCACAGAAAGCGCTTCGCCAGTCACGCACAGATCGTACTGGGCCTTCATCTTCTCCATGTTGTTTACGTCAAACGGGATTGCGTCGACCTCAGCGTCTGGCGTGCCATCGTTGATGCCAATCCACTCGACCGCGTCATTCGTATCGTATTTACCAGTGTTAGCTGCACTGAGAATGAGCGGCTGCTTGGAAAACCCGGCATTGATACCGACTTGGCGCGCGACGTCACAGGCAGTGAGCGCGTTGTCGCCAGTGATCATCACAACTTTGTGCTTGGCGATCAGGAGATCTCGGATCGTCTGCTTCGTGTCTCCTTTCAATGGCGAGTCGAGTACAAGGAAGCCTGCGAAGATCAGGTCTTGCTCGACGTCTTTGCGAGCTTTCTGGCGAATCTCAGCCAACGTCCACTCGTCAGGGACTTGTCGGTACCCAAGCGCGAGCACGCGGCTACCACGCGACGCGAAATGGCGGTACACGCGGCGGTAGTACGCCGGTTTGTCCTTGAAGAGCGGTTCAAGCACCTCTGGCGCGCCTTTCGTCAAAATGCGGCGCTCGTCGCTCTCCTCGTTGTCGCTCTTCGTGATCGAGACAATGGTGCTCATGCGCTTGTGCTCGGAAGAGAACGAGAACCGGTGGAGGATGTCGACCGATTCCGTTTCACCTCGGCGATCAGAGAGAAACGACGGCTGGACACTCGCGCCTCCCTGTGCATAGTTTGAGCCAAAGACTAAGTTCCACTTGATCGCGCGCATCGCGGTGAGCTCCAGCGGATCGCCGACTACTTGGCCGTTCAGCAGCACGAGCGATTGGCAACCAGCGAGCACCAGTTCCGAGTCGAGAGGCAGTTGCTCTGGCGCAATGATATCGAGCTCGCCGTGGTTCTTCTTTGAGCGCGTGGTATCGTTCGCGACTTTGGTCTCTAATCCCACGACGCCAAGCAGCTTGAGCTCGTCACTCGTCAGCGTTCCCGTCTTGTCAAAGCAGCAAATGTCGATGCGACCAGCGAACGGGATGCGGAATGGCTCTGTGCAGAAAATGTTGAACTTTGTCAGTGCGATCAGCGAGTTCGTCACAGCGAGCGAGAGCTCCATGGGCAACTCCGGAGGTACCACGGACGTGACGATCATGATGCAGTGGAGTAGCAGCTTGAAGCGGTCTCTTGACGCATCCTGGAGCCCCTGGTGGAGTACGAAGCCCGAGGCGCAGATCGCAAAGCAGAGCAAGAACATGATGAACCACATCGCCTCCGAGTTGTTCGCGGTCACGCGCTGCGACGAGTAGATGATCGTGCGTACGAGACTTCCCTGTGTCGTCCCAAAGCCCGTGCGGAGCACAAACGCCACACAGCCTTGGTCTGGTGGAGTCGGAACCGTCTTGGACTTTGACAGCGTCACAGATGATGACGCGTCGCTCTCGAGTGAGTGCTGCAGGATTTTAGTGCCTCCGTAGAGCACGTGCTTCTTGTGCTGCATGCTGCTTCCGTCGTCTACGCGCAGCGTCTCCGCAAGCAGCTCTTCCTCGTCGAGACCTGCCCCCACGGCTTCTTTGCGCAAGGGAATCGATTCCCCAGAGAGCATGGATTCGTTCATAATGCAGCTCCCTCGCAACAGCAGCAGGTCGCAGGGCATGCCAGTCTCATTGTCGCTGCTTTCTTTGCCAAACCCAGGCTGCATCTTCACGCCAATCGAGCAAATGTCTCCCGGCACGAGCTGGTCGCTCCAGATTTGCACCCACCGCTTCGAACGGTAGACCAGACAACTCTGCGGCGCGCGGCGCATCTGGTTGAGCGTCTCCATGTTGCGCTGGCGCTGCTTCACGACCGTGCACTCAAAGATCACGAGCATAAAGAGCGTCAGCATCGAGTAGTAGACATACTCGTCCAGGCACCAGAGCAGCATGCAGAAAAACTGGAACACGAAGAACGGTGCGACCAGCTGCTCCTTCAGCAGCTCGCCAAAGAACGGGATTGGGATGTCAAAGTCGTTTTTGCCCCACTTGATACTCGCGAGCGCCAGGTCCGTCGCTTCCGTGTACCCTGATGACGTCAAGTAGCTCTTGAGCGCGTTCTGCGTCGGGAAATCCAGGCGCCGGAAGCACGCTGGCGAGGTTGTCGTTGGGTTGTTAATAGCATCCAGCGCGTCGTAGATACAGAAATTGAGATTCTGGTAGGAGAACCACACAACGGGGATCTGTTCACCGCTCGCGAGCTTTTCTTTCTATGTGAAACGACGTTGAGGATCAATCGACAGTTAGCACATTCTTAGTGGTAGCTCTTTGTCGTATCATATCCAATAGATAAGCACGTACCCCTGCTTGAAGCGGCTTCTCGGCGACAAAGCATCTGCATAGCTGCTTGGGCAGCGTGCTCCTCGCTGGGACCACCTTCACGAGTACTTGCGCTGCGGCTTTCGCTGTGTCGTCGCTGTCGCTAGAGATCGCGCTCGCGCGCGTGCACGTCATCCAGGCGCTCGCCTCAACGCTCCACTCGCCGCTCAGGAACGCGAGCGCGTGCACGAACACGATGAGTGTGAAGAAGAGCGTCACGACCGGATCTTCAGCCGCGCGCAGGCAGTAGAGGTACGTCGCGGCCGCGTACAGGAACACGAACGGCAGCACGTCGAGTCGGAGCAATTTGGGCAGCGGCTCGTAGAGCGCCACGTGCGCGATCTCGTGGTCCTCGATGCGCACCTTGAGCGCCATCGCGTGGTTACTATGGAGGCCCCCTGGTGTTTTCTGTGAGGTGTGTACTATGCTATGCACGCGCGCAGCTCTGTGAGAACGGACCAAGCAGCGGATCCGACGCGCTCACACTTGTTAAATGTGCGGAGATGTGCGGGTCTTTTTCGACTGAAATGATGGGAGCGAGCCTCAGAAAGAACGAGCAACGAATGAGTCAAGGGAGGGCACAAAAGGGTACCCCGATTAAGTACGATGTGATTTTTGACACTTCGTGCTTGGAAACAGGATGTCTGAAATATGGGCGCCCCTAAAGGCACCTGGAATTTGCCTATCAGCACACTTTTTACACGTTTGAAGTGTCTCACAGTGTGGGCAACTCCCGTTTTTGCTCGAGAATGAAAAAGCGATGCGATACGAAGTGCCACAAGCTCAGCAGGGTTTAGACATGCCGACAGCGCCGAGCGTGCGAGACGCGCGAGTGAGGTACCACGCGCGTGATATACGCACATACGATGGAGCGCAAT
>JAASFU010000391.1:0-24646 GCA_023333955.1 Globisporangium paroecandrum | reverse complement strand
AGCGTTGCGCATGAATGGCAACATCAAGTCTCTCTTCACCATCAAGATGGTGGTACTCGCGCTGAACCTGGCGCCGTTCTTGTGGTCCACTACGACCAACAAGTCGAGCGTCACTGTTCCGCCGCTGGACATCGAGAACGCGATTGCGATCCGCGCAGCCACAGTCGGCGGACTCGGTCGACCATTTGAGTACGAGGTCAGTCAACTCAACACTACCACAATGGAGACTCGCAATAAGAGCGCGACATTGCGGCGCTCACTACCCTCCTATGAGCTGATCCGGCTCGGATACGTCGTGCTCGGCGGCTACTACCTGATTTCTGTGAGCGATTGGTTCTGGTTCATGCTCGTGTCTCCCGTCCGGTCGTGTCAGCCGTTCTCCAATCTTCAAATATGCGCGTATACGATCATTGAAGGCAAAGACGGAGCAAGTTGCGTCCACCCGCAACCTCGTTTCTTCAGTATCAGCGATTCTGCATTCAAGGGCGTCAGTTATCGAGCCATCTCAGTGAGACCGTTCCGTTAAGCTAACAGGACACTGGATCATCCTTACTGTCTTACCAGCACCATGTCATATCGACTTTAGTGAAGTGCTGGAGAAATTGACTTGATATTGTCGCTCGAATCCAACAATTTGCCTTTATTCTATCGAGCGCGAATTCAGTTTCCACCACCGAATCCTCTGCAGCTTAGGATCATCAACTCGCGCCATTTCTGGCTGATCTGCGAGGGTTGCAACGCCATGTCTCACGTGGAGACTGAGCATTCGGACGCGGCGGTTCCACAAATGCGTCAGGCTGCGTAGCGACGCCAGGAGCGTGACCAAGTCCCAGTCATCAAACGCGATCAAGTAGCTGTCGCTGCTAGTGCTGTCTCCAAACACGGCGTAGCCGAATCGGACTACCTCGTAGCTGTTCAGTACCGCTGAGCTACCTAGGTTATAGGAATCGAGGTGGCCGAGACCTCTGGCGTTTCGGAAGCGAACTGCTAAGCTTTTTCAATTCTGCTCACGGGATCGCTTGTAAAGGTGCGCTTAGCTCGGAGAAGACTCCACACAAACGGCAGTAGACTCGTAGCAGGCACGAGCACCTTGGAGTAGAAAATACTCTTGATATTCCCGTTTGCGCGCAGCGTCATGCTGGGGTAAAAAAGTCCACGAGCGTCACCGCGTTGAATTCGCTCACAGAGACCACCGAGGTGACGCGACCGTCGAACTCCAGCCAGTCGGAGTCAGCGAGGGAGTCTTGGAGCCAATGCAGCGCGCAAAAGAAGACCGCAGTCGGCCCGAACATCGCGTCGCTGACCCGGAGTCGAAAAAGCTTGGCGAGCAGATTCAGGAGGCTGGAGTACAGCACCACGACCTCTACGATCGCTGGATACATGACGAACCAGGTGTCGGTGAGCGCGCGTTAGGGGCCGTCAAACACGCAACCTGAGGTCCAGAACTCAAAGAGCGCCATCTTGAGACGCGACAGCAGCATCAGAGGCAGATAGTCGAAGGTGCGGGAGTTGGCCAAGCACTCGATGCCGATATTGTGCCGCTGTGATGCCCCAAGAAAGTATCCGCGATGTAGAGTACCCGTCGCCACCAGCCAACGAATGAGGATCCGGATCATGACAGTGTTTGAGACCAGCGTCTCCCAGCCGTAGATACTCGTGGCGGCATTGACGAGGTGCGCGTGGTGCTGGAAGAAGCCGTAGCGCTTCCCATTCGAGACGATGATTGACGTCCGCGCGGTCACGCGTCTCGCGGAGGAGGACTTGGACCCCTAGTTGTCCAGGAACACAGCCGCGCACTTCATCAGATCGTTACACACGAGCTCTTCACCCGTGAGCATGTTGAATTGGCTCAGAAGGATGCCTAAAGTGGGGTCCTTCTCATTGCTGATCATGTCCGAGTGCCATTTCGCACCGTCCGGGCCTTCGTACCACTCGTTGCGCCATTTCCCACCAGGACGCTTGAACCGCGCACCTGTCTTCGTCTCTCGCGCCGTGCGGTTCACTGTGATCAGGTAGGGAATCGCGTTCTTCACTTCGCTGTACTTGGCCACGAGGCGAAACATGCACGCGCTACCGTCCGAGCCCGGGATCACGAACCTGCCGGTGAGCGAGTTGTCCCAGAACGGCATCATCAGGATCGAGAGCGAATTCCCAATGAAGTATGTGGTCGTGCTCTCCAAGGCGCCCACTATCCGGAGGTGGTCGCGAGTGACATTCTAGCCCAGCAACGTGCACCTCTCAAAGAGCACGCCGAGCGTCGCCGCGATCACCGAGCACGTGTGAGTGTACATGGCAATGGCGTCCGAATTCAGCACGCTCACCACTCGCTTTCCGACTCGATGCCGTTGATGGATGTCCTTGCTGTGTCGACAATCTTGGTGGTGCCAAGCAGAAGCGCGTCGTTTATAGAGACTGGCAGGTACGAGCGTCCCTGCAGGACACAGATGAGCGAGCGATCGCTGTAGGGCTCGTCGTTGACGCCGCTGATCGACCCAGTCCCTTTAAGAGGACTCCGCCCAAAGTCTTTGGACGAGTCCATCGTGACCGTACTCCAGAAGACGCTCAGGAACTGCGAGAGCACGAGGACGACCAGGAGGAGCCACACGACCCAGTTGAAGAGCGCCACTGCCAGTTGAAGCTTCGTCACTCAATTGGTCGGCCGAGGAGGTTTGCTGCACGTGATCATTGACTGGAGTGGAAGCACTTGCGCTGGACCCAGGCGGCCCGCTGGAACTAGTTGACTCGCGTCGGCGACCTTCATGAGGACACCGAACGAGTCTGCTTTGGCTGGCGATGAGGACCACGGATTGTCGAGTGCTGGGGTGGGGGAGTACCTCGAGCATTCATTCATTCATTTCGCGTTCTTGGGTCTTGGTATAATTAACCGCGCGAAAGTGGATAATGCTCATGGCCCTAGAGATCGACAGCGACTCACTAAACAACCAAAAGCTTTGTTTTTGCTTGTCGTCTCCAAATAGTGAGCACCAAGCAGCAGCGGGTTGCTTCGATGGACTTCCGACGTGTTAGCATCTCTGTCACTCTATCCTGTGCGTCCACAGACCTCGGCCGACAAAATCCCAGAGCTAGAGCTGAAAGACCTTCGCTAATCGTGATCAGATGGGCAAAAGCTCTGCTAAAAGCCTCGGAAGGCTGTGCAGTCGCGCAGCGAGTGCTCCTGGCCGATCTGCGCGTGTTTGTGTGCACCATTCCCAGTTTCGCTCTCTGGTCTGCCAGCTTCAACGTTGGCGTTGGTTGACGCGAACTTTGTGGGGCGACAGTTTTCAAGCTGCGCGCCAGAAAAAGAGTTGACGCGACAGCCAGATCATGTCCTTGCTGATCATCCAAGTGGGGAACTCGGGAGTATATCTGCACCAAAATCATCCATATTGTTGACTATGATTTACAATTTGATTAGACCAGATTTTGCATAAATCAGCACGAGAACGACGAGGCGGGCGAGACTTCTTCTTCTTCCAGACACAGTTAATTTCTAGCTGTTCATGGAAGTTTTAGATTCATGTTATGGACAAAAATAGCGCCGTGGCCCCTTCTTGAAGTTGCTCACTCCCCGACCTCTCCGATTTTATATCCTACGTTTACGCAACAAATTTGCAGCAGCAAAATACCGTCATTATAATTTATATGGTGAAACAAGTATATCAATTCTAATCTGTTTTTTGTGTCTCGCAGCCCGCCCTCCCCCATTTTGTTTTGTTTCATTATTATCAGAGCCAACGAGCCAAAAGCTCATTCCGCATTCTGCTGGACACCCCGCAAGCCCCTCCCTCTTTCTATTCACAAGCCGTCGCCGCCATGACGAAGCAGAACGTGCGCGCGCCCATCGACGCGCCGGCGCTGGAGCAGTACATCCACGCGGCGCTAGGCGACCACCACGGTGCGATCGCCGAGATCCAGCAGTTCCAGCACGGCCAGTCCAACCCGACGTACCTCGTCACTATGGCGCGCAGCGGCGCCAAGTGGGTGCTGCGCAAGAAGCCGCACGGCGACATCTTGCCGTCCGCGCACGCCGTGGAGCGCGAGTTCCGCGTGCTCAAGGCGCTCGAGTACACTGAGGTACCAGTGCCCAAGCCCGTGCTGCTCTGCGAGAACGCCGGCGTCATCGGCACGCCGTTCTACCTCATGGAGTTCGTCGAAGGTCGCATCTTCAAGGACCCGGCGCTCCCGGGCGTCAAGCCCATGTATCGTTACGCGATGTACTCGTCCGCGCTCGACGCGCTCGTCAAGCTCCACGCGCTCGACTACAAGAAGCTCGGCCTCGGCGACTTTGGCAAGCCCGACAAGTACTGCCAGCGCGTCGTCGCGCGCTGGAACAAGCAGGTGGAGGCCGGCCAGAAAGTCTTTGAGAAGGCCGGCGTGAAGGAGAACCCGCGCATGACCCAGGTCAAGCAGTGGCTCGAAGGTGTGTAGGCTTTGCGTATACATTTACCATTCACTATATATTGGAGCTAACGTTGCGATCGCTACTGGTAACGTTAGGACACGTCGACGAAGCTGAAGCCGAGACCAGCAACCGCGCGACGATCGTGCACGGCGACTTCCGCATCGACAACGTGATCTACCACCCGACCGAGCCGCGCGTGATTGCGATTCTCGACTGGGAGCTCTGCACGATCGGCAACCCGTTCGCGGACGTCGCGACCATCGCGTCCACGTACCGCCTGCCAGCGAAGAACGGCGCCGTGAAGGACATGGTGCCGGGTCTTGGCGGTCTGCCGCTGCAGAAGCTCGGCATCCCATCGGAGTCGGACTTCCTGCTCGGCTACTGCCGCCGCGCGCTGCGGTTCCCACTAAAGACTGCGACGTGGAACTTCTTTTTGGGCATCGTGCTCTACCGCTTCGCCGCGATCTGCCACGGTGTGTACGCGCGCTCGCTGCTCGGCAACGCGTCGTCGGCGCACGCGCAGCAGTCCAAGGTTGCGATGGATCTCATCCTGGAGCTGAGCGAAGGCATCGTCTCGTCCACCACGGGGCTGCACCCGGAGGCCGATCTTGACCACATCCTGCCGTTCCCGATCCGCCCACACGCGCTCGAGATCTACAAGAAGGTGCTCAAGTTTTGCCAAGAGCGTGTGTACCCTGCCGAGCACCTGCACTTCAAGCAAGTCGCGGACGCGCGTGCGGCGGGCAACGTGTGGAATATCGTGCCGCCCATCATCGAGGAGCTGAAGGCGGAAGCCAAGGCGCTGGGCCTCTGGAACCTGTTCCTGCCACACTGCGTCGTCGAGCCGATCGACGGTAAGGGACCAGTCGTCAAGTACGGCCACGGACTGACCAACCTCGAGTACGGTCTCATGTGTGAAGTGATGGGCAAGAGCCTGCTGCTCGGCCCTGAAGTGTTCAACTGCTCGGCGCCGGACACGGGCAACATGGAGATCCTCGCGCGGTTCGCGACTCCGGAGCAGAAGCACAAGTGGCTCGTGCCGCTGCTTGATGGCAAGACGCGCTCGTGCTTTGCTATGACTGAGAAGCTCGTGGCGTCTTCGGACGCGACCAACATCGAGACCGAGATCTGGCGCGACGAGAAGAACCAGGAGTACGTGATCAACGGTCACAAGTTCTACATCTCGGGCGCCGGCGACCCGCGCTGCAACACGATCATCCTCATGGGCAAAAACGTGAGCAAGGACACGCTCGGCCAGAGCGCCAGCGGCGCGAACCTCTTCCGCCAGCAGTCGATGATCATCGTGCCGATGGACGCGCCGGGGGTGACGCTCATTCGCCCGATGGAGGTGTTCGGCTACGACGATGCGCCGCACGGCCACTTTGAAATGATCTTCAAGGACGTGCGCGTGCCGTTCAAGAACGTGCTGCTCGGAGAAGGTCGTGGTTTTGAGATCGCGCAGGCGCGTCTTGGCCCTGGTCGCATTCACCACTGCATGCGCGCGATCGGCGCGGCCGAACGCTGCCTGGAGCTCATGGTGCAGCGCGCCAAGACCCGCACGGCGTTCAAGCAGCTGCTCGCGGAGAACGCGCTCGTGAACTCGCAGATTGCCAAGTCGCGCATGGAGATCGACAGCGCGCGCCTGCTGACACTGCAAGCCGCGCACCAGATGGACCAGCGCGGCAACAAGGTCGCGGCACAGGCAATCGCGATGATCAAGATCGTCGCGCCGAACATGGCATGCGCCGTCGCGGACCGCGCGATCCAGCTCTTCGGCGCCGCGGGCGTTGGCCAGGACTTTGTGCTCGCGTACTACTACGCCGCCATGCGCACGCTGCGCATCGCCGACGGCCCGGACGAGGTGCACATGCGCACGATCTCGAAGCTCGAGCTGAGCCAGTCCAAGTTGTAAGTCTGTGGTTCAAGACTGCTGCTACTGCTGCTGGCTGGGCGACAGCGACGACAATGAAGTCCCTGGAGAGCGCACTGGCAGTCTCTCTTTCTAATGTGTAATTGCGTGAAAGTAAGTCACCAATCAACCAACAACATGCGTGCCAGTTTGCGAAAATGAATCCAAGCACCACCTTCCTGTTTTGTGCGCCTCGCCTTGTTGATGCGTGCTGTGCATGGTAGGCTGATGATGGATGGATACAGTTGACGCCCAGATTGTCCTCCTGCATCTGTGACAGAGACTCATCAGCTCACCACTCAACGGGCGGATGCATCTTCTGATAGACTGTTTGTCACAACTCTTGTGATCGATAACGGGCGAGTGCAGGCGCGTTGGCGCAGGTGCGCGTATGGAGCGCGTTTCGCATAATAACGGAGGGAGCTGTACAGTAGTGATTGGACGACCGTCGCATGCAACCAGCAAGCGGTCGCCAACAGGGGCTGGGGATCTACACACCTGCACGGTGCTGCCAACACGCAAGCACCATGTATGAAGCGTGTGTGCACGCCACGTATCGATACATTGCTCCAATAATGCTTGCACTTTATCATGCCGTCTCATTTGCATCTGCTGATGGTGGAGTTCTTCAATGTGGACACCATGCATGGGCGTGACTTTGCGCCAAAGGCTGCTCTCAGTATCCACCCATCCCAGTTGCCGAGAGTGATGGTCGATTGTCACTCTTGCAGCCAGCCGGTCAGTAAAAAACCTTGCTTTTGAGGTAAAAACCTCGCGTTTGGATCAACGTGACGCAGACGGAAAACGACCCTCCCTCTTGCGAGTCTTTATTTTTGCATACCCTTTTAAAACAGATTCATTCAAAATACATTTTCTATTATCTTTTACTAAAAATCACTATTTTTGATAAATAGTCTGTGTTGTTGCATATTGATTCGAGACTCACTAAGCTAGAGATGCAACTGTGGAATGGCTCTCCCGTTGCTCGAAAAGAGAAAGAGAAACAGGAAGAGAGAAAAAAGAAAGAGAAACGGCAGAACGCAAACCAACCTGCCAGCCAACAAGCGCAACAAGCAACCCAGCAATCCAGCAAGCAGCAGCAAGCAAGCGCGCAAGAAACCAGCAAAGCGCGCAACAACCAAACAAGCGAGCAAGCGCGCAAGCAACCTCGCTGGGACGCACAAGTGGCAGGCGGGCGACAACCTCATTCACTGCGCCCAGTCATGTTCCTGCTCAAGCCCACGACAGGCTCCGCGAAGCCGGCGACGCTGCGCCACGGCGCGTCGCGCGAGAACGGCCTGCGCCTCAAGCAGTCGCTGGACGGGCGCGACTGGAAGTACGTGGCGGAGGGCGGCGCCAACGTGCTCTTCCGCCACCACCCGCAGCCGCTGTCGGCAGGTGCGTCCAATGACAGGATCGTTAATGATAGTAGTGGTTTTATAGAAGATGCCGACGATGGCGCGGTGGACATGGACTTTAAGGGCAAGCTGCTGCGCATCAAGAAGTGTGACATCGAGGACCAGGCGGCCGCGCTCAAGAAGAAGAAGCTCAAGGCGAATGGCAGCAGCAAGAGCGATAGCAAGAAGCCGTATGTGCCGCACTATCCGCACCCGCGCCAGGTGCTGCAGTACGCGACGGACGAGATCATGCCGTATTTAGTGCAACAGGTGGTTAGTGGTGAGTCGTCAGTATCCGCTTATCCGAAGAGCAAGGTACAATCATCACCGTCACCAGAAGCGGCAGCAGCAAAGCCGCCAACGCATTCCCATAATGCTGTAGCTGGCGACAGTCGAATGCCACAGGTGCCGCCGGTGCCGCGAAGCCTCTTCCTGCAGGTCGCGGAGCTCGTGGAGGTGGACCAGAGCTTCCTTTCGCAGCTGAACGAGCAGCTGCTGGCGCTCGAGTCGCGCCCCGCGCATCGCCGCCACAGCCAAATCGACGTGTCGCTCAAGTGCGTGATGGTGCTGCCGGACGTGACGCTCCCACCGCCGGACGACACGTCGCTGCTGTTCTCGGAGGACGACCTGGACATCCCCGTGGACTTTATCGTGACAGATGGCGACCACCAAGGTGTTGAAGATGATATTGATGAAGACGACACGATGACCGCCGCGTCCACAATCGATCTGACCGACGAAGAGCAGTCGGACGCGATGCTAATCGACGACCAGGACGAGCAGGCGGAGATCGACTTGAAGAGCAGCAGCAGCAGCAGCAGCATCAGCAGTCGAAGCAGCATCACTTCGTCGTCTGGCAGCAGCGTCACCCACAAGGGCCGTATCCACACGAACGCGTCCGGAGAGCTGGTGGTGTCAACATCGGCGTCCTTTTCGTCGTCGTCGTCTCCGCATGGCGACGACAGCGGCGCCGACACGGACGGCAACGGCGCTGACACGGACGGCAACGGCGCTGACACGGACGGCAACGGCGAGGACGATGAGCTCCCCGTGCTGCCGCCCACGCTGCTGATGGTCGTCGCGCCGCGCCTGAGGCGATTGCTGAGCAGCTACCATCGTAACATCTTTGACTGCTGCTTCCGCAACATCTGCGTGGAGATCAAGCCCAAGATCGGGTTCAAGCCGAAGGGTGCGCTGATCCCGGACATCAAGAAGAAGGTGTGTCGCTTCTGCATGCACCAGCACTACAAGAAGCAGCTGGGGAAGGTCGAGGAGATCAGCCAGTACTGTCCGCTGGACCTCTTCTCGAGGGACCCGGCGCGCATCCGCAAGGCTCTTCGCGCGCTGCAGCGCACGCCGCAGAACAATTTCAAGGTGTTTGTGCGCTCGAACCAGGACGAAGTGGTGAACGTGATCACAGGACTGAACGCCGATGCGTTGCCGAAGGGCGCCTCGCAGCCGCGGTATTCGTACTGTCGCCGCAAGCGCATGGGCTTTCGACGCTCGTGCCACTCGATCGGCGCCGAGAACGAGATCACGTTTGGCAGTGACGGTGTCAGCAATAGCAGCGTAGGTGCTGGCGACGGCGCGTCCGACCATTTCGACGACGCGCGCGACCAGCTCATCCCGGACGTCGTGGAGCTGATCACGGAGGTGCTGATGCGGATCGAGATCCTGGACGACCTGAAGAAGATGCAACTGCTGGACCACATCTCGGTCGACGGCATGTGGCACGTGCAGCAGCTGTTGCAGCGGGTCGAGCAAGTCGCAGCGCAGGAAGGCTCGAAGGACAAGAAGGCAGGGCCAGCTACGCTTGGCGCGTTAGTGAATGCGCTGCGCACAAAGTACTCGCAGGACCGCGAGGAGTTTGAGCAGGACGAGGATTTAGAGCGCGCAGGCAGCTTGGCGCGGTGTCTCGCGTTCCTCAAGGTCGCGCTGCACCAGGTGCCGGACATGGATGTGGTGAGCGACGTGAAGAGCTGGGAGGAGCTGACGCTCGCGGCGTTCCAGAGTTTCTACAAGCAGCTGCTGCAGCGGTTCCAGGTGGCGACGACGCTCAAGGACTGCTCGCTGCTGCTGTGTCTGCGGCGATCGGTGGACGACCGCAGCAGCTGCAGTGGTAATAGCAATAGCACCAACGATGGCGGAGTACCGTCCGGCACGCGCAGCCCGTGCGGCAGCACGCAGAAGAAGGCGCGGAAAGCGCCGCAGAAGCGCTTTGAGCACCTGCGCGAGTACGAGCACCCAGTGGCGTTCCGCGACATGACGTTCAACTGCGTGGTGGCAGTCGTGGACCTGGACGTCAAGTCGCACAAGTCCGTGGAAGATTACTACCGGCTGGACGACAAGATTGTGGAGAACTTTAAGCAGGAGTTTGGCGCCAGCGGAGGAGGCGGAGGAGTTTTGGAGGCCAATTTCTGTCGCGAGTGATGCGGGTGAACAGTTGGAGCATTGACTGACTCACACGAGCCAGCCAGCCAATTTGGCAGACACATGCAGAAAGACATGACCAAGTATTTTATCAGCGAGAGTTGCTTATAAGGGCCATTTGTAATGTGAATTTGATTGAGTGGCTCCCACGTGTGTGTGTATGTGCTTCGTTAGATTGACTCGTTCTACGGTACTTGTGGTGATTTGAAAGCCAGTCATTATCGCTCTAGTCTATTATTCTGCGCGCTTGCTCTTGCGCTTGATCTTGGTGGCGCCGGCGCTTGCTTGCGCCAGGCGCTCCTGCTGCGCGTCACGGATGCGGGCGGTTTCGCGCTGGAGAACTGCAACTCGCGACGGATCTGCACCAGATACACACAACAACAACACACACACACATGCTTGTTTGTTAAGGACACAAAGCAAGCAAAGCAGACTCAACAAAGCAAACAAGCCTGGCAAGAAGCAAGCTTGACAAGCAAGCAACGAGTTTGCAATCACAACAAGCATGCGTGGAAAGATCGGTCTGCTGCATACATGCACACCCAGCAAGAGCACGCAAGTCGCATGGGAAGGAAAGAACAAACAAACAAGGCGTTTCGCAAGCGAGCGCTCGCGACCGCACATTCACTTGCTTTTCTTCGCTATTTATAGCAGGCGACAGACAGCAAATTGCACAGAGACATGCAAAGACAAAACAAGCACAACACAAGGCTTGCTTCTTTCCTTACCGTTGGCGTCCGCGAGTACGCGTTGCGCGTGCGCGTTCAGCGCATACTCCTTGTACTGGCGCTGCGCGATGAGCAGCAGCAGCGTCACGGTCAGCAGCTTCCAGCCGTGCGCCTCGATGAACTGCTGCAGAGTGAACCAGAGTGTCTGGACGTCCATGGTTGAGCTTGATGCGCCTGGGTGGGAACTCAATGGTTGGGGCTTGTTGTTTGTGTTGCGCTTGCTTGTGACCGACCTGCTTTGTCAGTCAGTCAAAGAGTGTGCAAGAGTGGGACGCCTGTATTTTTGGGTCTATGTCGCCAGAGACGTATGTCGCGATGAAAGGTGCGGTTGTGACGCCACTTTCTGTCCATGGATTTCCATTCCTACCTGCGCGCGCGCTCTGCCTTCGAGCCGCTCGGTCACTTTGGCGCATCAATCAGTTAGTCAGAAGCGCGTTTTCTTTCCATACTTTCCGCAGATATGTGCGGACATGCGAAGCTTTGCGTTGTTTTTTCCACAAAAAGCAAACAACTCGCGAGCAAGATCTCGGATCCCGCATACAAAAACAAAGTGAAATCCCTTGCTTGTTGCTTGTTTCCCACACACACAGCAAACAAGCAAACAAACAATTGCTTGGATCCTGAAGGGACGCACGCAAGCTGCGCAAATCGAAACGACGACCGAATGCGAGCGGCCGCGCAGCAGACGCGTCAGTCTCCATTTTGATTCGCAACTCGCAAGCTGACAACAACACGCCAGAACTCAAGGCCCACTCTATCGCCACCTAACTTGTCACCCAACCTGCCACCTGCGATCAGATAGAAAAGAACAAATGAACGTGCTCATACTGCTGGGCGTGGTCGTGCTCCTCTCGTGTGCGCTGGGCGTGCTGGGCGTCGCGCGCGTCGGCAGGGCCCGTCGCGGCTCGCTCAAGAGCTACGAGCGCGCGTGTCTGCACCTCAGCGAAGCGCCGACGCACTCTATGCCGCAATTGCGACAACAACAACAGCACGACGGCACCACTACGGCCGCCGCCGTGAAGCGATCTTTGGCTTTCGTGTCGGAGAGCGCGCGTGCCACTCTCTGGGCGAGGGCTCTCATCTCCCCTCTGCTGGCGCCATTGGTCACCCTCGCGGGGGTGGAACATGTCAGCCCATCTGCACCATCGAGCCCGCACGCAGATGGCGGCCGCACGCCTCAAGAGGCAAAGGACGGCATTTGGGAATTCGTCCGCCAGCAGCCACTGGTCCTCACCGCGCTCCGTCTCTCCGGTCTCTCGCTGCTCATGGCGAACCAGCACGACGCCCCCCTCCAAGCCGCCGTCGTGAGAATGAACCCAAGTACACCAGAGCAAGCAGAATGCGACAACAAGAGCATGAAGAGCGACATGCCGCTGACCTCACAGACAACATGGAGTGAAGACGACGAAGACGACGATGAAGTGCACGAGTACGACGACGACGACTCGTTTGAAGACGAAGAGGACAGTGACAGCACGCTACAGGATAGCGACGAGGTGTTCGAGAACACGTGCGAAGAAGACAGCTCTGATGCCATCGTGGCCGAGAGCGACGCGCAGCGTGTGCTCTTTGACGGCTTGCAGTTCTACACCGTACTCTCTCAAGTGGGGGTTGCGACCGTGCACTCCGTGGTGCAGCAGGCGCTGCAGAACACGCTCGAAAGCATGGCGATCCAGCGCGTGCAGGAAAAACAGCAGGCGTCCATCTCGGCGATCGAGCAGCGGTATCCAGACATCCTCTGCCTCTCGGCGCCGAGCTATATGCAGCACACGACGCGCGCCGACCTCGCTACCGCGCTGCTCGCGGTGACGGCGGCGGCCGCAGCCATCCAGCAGCAGCAGCAGACACAACAGCACTGCAGCACGATGGAGCGTCGCCTGTCGACCAAGCGGCCCGAGTCGCTCGCGCTCGCGGCGGAGGACGGCATGGAGCCAATGCGCCGTACGCCGCTAACATCGCCCTCTACAGCCAGCGGCACCCAATTAGAGACGAGTTTCCTGCAAGCCGCATGAAGAGGATGGAAACCCCCACAAGAAGATCCAGATAGAAACCCCGCTGGGAGGGTTTCTATTTCTATTCTATTTTATCTATTCCATATTCTCCTGCAATGTACCCTCAAAGATAACCAAATTATAAATGTAGTATGTCTATTTTTGTAAAAACAAAAATTTACCCTCAAAGAGAACCAAATTTCAAACGTTGGATGCCTTTTTTGTATTGCATTGCTGCATTGTTGCATTGCATTGAAGAAATTGGCGGGCAAAGGATCAAATTAAAAATCGATTTTGAGAGCGACAGCAGCCCAAGGGCGATGACGTCGGATGCGCTGCCGCCTCTTGACACCGATGGGGACCCCAGCACCAGCAGCACCGCCAGCACCACCTCTACCATCACGCTCTCCATCCACTACCAGTGTCCGCTCTGCTTCGATGTGCTGCGGCGACCCATCCTGTTGCCCTGCTGTCGGCGCCATCTCTGGTGAGTCAGTCAGCCGCGCATTCTGAAGAGCTCTTTTGCATTCGTATTGATCATTGCGAGTCTGATGCTTTCGAGTGTGTATGTGTTCTTCGCGCCAAATCTGTTAGTATGGAATGCTTTGAGCGCGCGCTGGAGCTGACGAGCGTCAACTGCGGCTTCTGCCGCAAGCGCATCGTCGGGTTTGCCCGGAAGAAGCAGTACAAGGTGCGTACTAGTTTAATCAGTCTTGTCCTCTTTCTAATCTCACTATGAGCCTAAGCATGATGCTTTCTACGTACTCAATAGGTTGATAATGCGCTCTGGAATGAGATCCTCGCCAAGTGTCCGTTCATTGGCACTGCGATAATCAGCGGTACCGCCGGTGGCATCGCAATGGCAGAGCCCTCGTGGACCATCGAGTTTATTGACGAGCAAGCGGCACCTCGACAGGCGTCACAGGCAGAGTCGCAAGAGCTCAAGCCTGGAGAGCTCAAGCAGATCTATGAGCAGCGAGTGCGTGAGCGTCAGTCCCAATTAGAGCAAGAGGAGGCGCTCGCTCTGGAGAAGACCATGGACTTCTTGCAGTCCGACCCCGAGTACTTGGCATCGGTGGCTCGACACGACAACCAACCAGCGCCAGTGGTTTCACCAACAGTACCACCTACAGCAAACCATCAGGCACAGGAAGGACGGATAAAGTCTCTGCAGAAAGCAGCACCACACAGCGACAAGTTGTCTGCGCCACCGGTTCGTGCTGCTTTAATTCATTGCGCCTATTGAATGACTTGGTCCAAGGTCGGGTTCTGATTGTACCTTATTGTTAATCTTGTAGAAACAGCAGCGTCTCGACACGTTCTTCTCTCCGTCAACGGAGTTGCTTGACAGTGTTGTGACAACACATGCATCAACAGTTTCTCAGCCACCTTCGAGACATCGGAGCAAACTGTTGAGACTGGACCACAGCCACGTCTCCGTGCTTCAACACAAAGACTCGCACAGTCCCCGAAGACGCAAGCCCGCGGCGATCCAGACAACTCTGTTCCAGTTGCCATCATCGTCGTCATCATCGCTTCACAGCACTCCGCGCGGTGGCATCTCCACTTTGAAAATCACTCCATCAGAGAAACGGAAATCATCGCAAACCGCATACTCAAGGCCTGCAGAGAAATCAAATCGTCGAACACCGTGGAAGTGCACGCATTGTACTTTCGAG
Source organism: Globisporangium paroecandrum (assembly GCA_023333955.1). Taxonomy (NCBI): domain Eukaryota; phylum Oomycota; class Peronosporomycetes; order Pythiales; family Pythiaceae; genus Globisporangium; species Globisporangium paroecandrum. The sequence goes on along the minus strand of JAASFU010000391.1, from coordinate 10,110 downwards.
AATACGTGTTTTGATCGGCAGTGCAGCATGTGCCACGCTGCGCCGCCCCCACTCTCGTCGTAAGACCGATTATTTAAATACAAAGCAGGGTTTAGAGTCATGTTATGTTGTCTTGGCTTTCTGTGGCTTCTGCTCTTCTTTGCATCGCGATCTTCTCATTCTGATGAGTTGCGCGACGAAGATAAAGGTCAACATTGCTAGGACACCAGAAGACGACACATCCATGATCCACTATCATACAACAGAAACAAAGAAAGTGAGCTGATGAGAAACCGATGATTACAATTCAAAACCATGCAGCACATTCTTTCGTACCTGAAGTGCATCTTGATAGGTTTCTTCATGTGGGGCGACGACGCTAGCTTTCCAGTCGAATACGCCATTTTCGGATAGTTCAATCACGCTATCACCAACAGAAAACAAATCTGAATTGTTAGTTTAAAGCAACGACACAAATAAACATTGGCGCAACATGGACAGCATCAAATACCAACATACCCGTAGTTTCTTCCCAGAAAGAGCTTTTCGTACTCGATCTCCCAAGTCGGTGATGAAAATCCTGGAAGTCGAATCCCTGTCCACGCGATGAGGCTGTTGATGAACGGAGTGAGTCGTGTGACCAGGAAGTAGAACGGAACGAGCTTGAGATCCGAGATCGCCGTTGAGCCTTTCGTGATGCCGCTTGTGACGAGTTGGTCGAAGCAACTCTGTCTCGTATCTTTTCCATGACTCTGTCCGCAAACTTGAGAATGCGCAAGAAAGTGCACGTCACCTCCGACAAGAAGCTTCAACGTTGGCGAGGTTTTGCCCTCGGGCACTTGGCTGTGGTGAAGAAACACTTCAAAGAGCGTTTGTAGACCTGGGAGCTGAGCTGCCATCCCTGGGTACATCTCTTTCTCGACGAAGTACGTGATCGCAGATGAGAGTGTCGAATGAAAGAATAGTGGGACGGCGGATAGCACCACTATGGCACTCTTTTGGTCCTGACTCCAGTGCTCAAGTGTTTGCTTCAGTGTTCTCATTTGCGCATTGCCAACAAGCTTGGAGAGAGTTTCCTTGTCTTTTTTTCCGTTTTCTTGGCTCTTCTTGAAAAAACTTCGGTCGAACCTCAGATCCATGAAGAAAAGCTTTAGTTTGTGCACTTCGACCGCAAAGTACACGGGGAAGCGCTCCACGATCTCATCGAGCGGCTCAAACAGAAAATCCATTTTCTCGAAAGGGAAGTCGTGTTGCAGCTGGAATTGGTACTCGTAGTAGACTTGGAGACCAGCGCGATAATGAAGCGCGAGTCCCCACAGCTGCTCCTGGTCAAGATGCTCAGGATTGTCTGAGGTCGCCCGGTCTTGAGCCACCAACACTCGCTGCACGCGCTCAAAGTTGAAGTTGTTGATGACTTCGTGGTCGTCGGGGATCATCCAGTGCGCGCCAGTGCGAAGCGCTTTTTGGACAACTGGCCGCCCAAAGGTGCGGTGGTAGATCGATCGAAACTGGTCCACAACCGTGTCGTATCGCTCGTGCAGCTTGTGAGTCTGATCGGCATGCATCATCCACTCTCGCGGCACTGGTAGAATAGGAATACTGGCACCTCCAGCATCCACGTACACTTGGTCTCCGATGTGCGCCATCCCAAAGTACGAGTCTGCATGCACCTCGATATCGGCGATGATCTGCAGCCAGAGTGTGTCGTCCTCGTCGTCCACATACCGGTCGCAGGAGACGATGAGCACGCGGTCCTCAAGAGCTCTGGTTTCTTCTGATGCTGATGCTGATGCTGGTGCATCGGGCGACAGTGTCGTGCGGAATTTGACGATCTCCTCGTTGTCAGTGGTATGATCCGCAGGAGATGCAGCTGCTGTCCAGATGAGCTGGAGACCGACGTTGTACCAGCGGTTGGGCGTGAGGTGATCTAATTGCAGTACACTCGGAGCCTTGGGCTTTATGCGATCTACCGTAAATTCCTGCTGGACTTCGTACACCACAGGCTCATCTCGCAGTCGCTCAGCTGTCCCTGGAGCAGCGCTTGTCGACACGAACACGCGCACATGCAACGCAACGTCGTCGTCGTTTCCATCGGAGGAGTCCTTCTTGGGCAGGTCATAGAGAATGCGCGCGCGTGTGGACGTGACGTCGCCTACAATCAGCAGAAGCGTGGACTCCTGTAGACCAGCTGTTGCGCTACTTTTGCTAGCGGTGGCGATGGATATGCCACATATCCACACAGAGAGCAGCAGCAGCAGAAGCGCCGCCGCTGCCGCCCAGTTGACCACATGTTTCTTGCGCTCCGTCATCTTCGTCATCTTTTGCAAGTCGGAGACGTCATTTGGATGGGTGTGTGGACCACGCCATTGTTCAGCGCTTCATGGAATGAGCTTTATGGAACAAGTTGGTTGGGTGAAGTGCATGGGCAAAATGGGTGGTGTGAACAGCCGAGGGATGCACTCGGTACAGTACCTGATGTGAGGAAAGGTTGGATAGAATTCGGTGCTTGCCGAACATGAACATGCCGCCGTGAAGATCCTCGCTTTGCATTGATTGCTGTGTGGGTTGATTTGGGAGTTTATAAGCTCAACTTCTGCCACGCTTCTCTCTTTCTTCGCTTCACTACGATTTTTTCTTGTTCTTGCTTTTCCTTGCTCGTTTCGAGTCTTGACCAAATATTCTACACACTGTTTCGAACGATACTGCTGTTAATGCTGTTGTTGCGGCGCTCTTTTCTCTCTCTCTCTTGATCTCGGAGACGCTTCGAGGAGAAGATGATGATAGCGCACGCGGTTTGCTGGGGACTGGACTACGGTCACGCTGAGGCGACAGTGATTTAGCTGTTGTAGCTTGGAATATAATGAAATGAGTTATTTGCTGCCGGTTCTGGGATCGTGGAGCTTTCAGTGCTTGACTCGCTCGAAAACGCCCAATTACCGGTAGCTGTTGATGTTGTTGTTGCTGCTGTAGTTGTATCTGGAAGAAGACGAGCGCCCTGCACTCCGAGACCGATCCAACGGCAGCGAAGTTGACGAATAAAACCCACGACGAGCTGGTCCGGTGCTGCCACCACTGAAACTGGACCGATTGGAGCTGCTGTTGCTGTTCTGGAAACTTGACTTGCTGCTGTACGTTGCATCCATACTGTTGCTGTGTCTCCATGATGGACGACCTGGCGGGAACTTGCGAGACGGGCTGTTGCCATCACTTGACGGGGACCGGACACTCTGCTTCTCACCGTTTCGGGACGCAAAGCGCGGATCTCCAACATCCCAGTTCGACTTGCGCTTCCTCCGTCGTTCAGCGCGACGCTTTTCTTCCTCGGTAAGCGGCTCGGACTCTTTTCTCTCTAGGCTCCGCTTTCTACTGCCTTCACGGGGTTTGCTGAGAAGTTCTGCCATGTCTTTTCTTGGAATTGGTGAGCCTGGGCTCGCTTTCGCCTCGTGTAGCGATCGGTCTGGAGACGTTGCCCGAGCACTCTCCTCTGAAGGAGATGTTGTTTCTGCGCTGTTTGCTACTTCTGCGTCTTTCTTCGCCGACGGGCTGATCGATGCAGCTGCGGCGGGACTGTGTTGCTCCAACGGAGGAGACAGATGCGACGACTCGGGAACTTGTGGCGTCTTCACGCGCAAACTATCATCAGCACCAGCAGACGTGTTTGTGCTCGCGGTTTTTCTTGCAGTCGATTTCTTTGTGTCATCTGAATCACTGCTGCTGACCGGAGCCTCGGCATTCTTGGTCGCTTTGGTCTTCTTCGACACCCTTCGGGAATCCAAAGCCGGAATGGGCTTGGTTACCGCGGTTCTGCTTCGCTCCTCCTTTTTCTCTTGCGTTGCGAGAGAAGCTGCAACATCCTTCGACGTCTCCTTCACCGAGGACACAGGAGAGATCGACGCCTCCTTCTGTTCATCTGCCTGTGGTGAGGCTGGAGCTAAAACCTGCTCAGCGTCAGTGACCTTCACTGCTCCTTCCTCATCGTCGTCGTCCTCCTCCCCTTCTTCCTTCACAGGATCATCTTCTCCATGCGTGATGGTCGGTCGCGTTGGCTTGAGTGGCGTTTCTGGGATCTTCTTCACCTCGATGGCCACTAGTTTGTTCACCAATTCATCCTTCTCAATAGTCTCTCGTGAAGGCTCTTTCTCCGGCTCCTGTTGTACCTCCTTCTTGTCGCCGTCGGTTGATTCGTCCGACGTCGACAGCTGCTCATTCCACAGCTGGATCCAGCGCTTCTTCGGCGTGAGCTTACACTCCGCGATTTCCCTCTTGTTCACGACCACCTCCTGCGGCGTCTTGCCTTTCTTGCTCCCGGATCTCACCTTCGCACCACCGCCACCGTGCGAAGTGGAAAGCGGTTTCAGCTTCTTTCCCTTTGCACCGAGTCGCGTGGACTTTTGCACCTGTGCGTGGATCTCGCTGCTGTTCATCCGCTCTATCTTCGGGCGATTGCTTTCTGACTTTGGTGCTGCGGTGTTGCTGCTGCTGGCGTTGCCGTCACTCTCAGCGTTCGAGTCTGTCGCGCGCGACGACGACGCGGACGACGGTGTCGCCGCTTTCCGCTGCTCCATGCGCTCGATGCTGGCGATGATCTGCGCCATCTTGCGCTCCTCTCGGCTCATGCTGCGCTGTGTGGGGGGAGGGGGATTAAGTGCCTGCCAGAGTCCCTGTCTGTCTGTGTATCTGTCTGGAAGCCTGTCTCTGGAGCCCTGCGATCGATCTTCTTCTGCTGTGCCTGCCTACCTGCCTGATGCGTTCGTTGCCTGTTGCTGCTGCTGTCTGCGGCGGCGGCGTGTGTCTGGGGTTTCTTCTCGCCAACTGCGCCGCCCGCCCCACACACAACACACAACACATCCGCGCGCGCACAAAAGCGCCACATGCGCCAAAAACAACGGCGTTTCAGTATGCCTTGATTTTTAAAAACCCGCTAGAGAGAGAGGGCGGCGGGGTGATGGGGGGAGAGATAGCCCTCTATCTATCTATACAGCGCATGTTGCTGTTTAAAAGACGCCTCTATTTTTGCGTTTCCCGTCGATCGCGGAATACAGCTCCATGAAATGCAAAAGAGAGGCTGTAAGCAACGGGTATAAATTTACACAAACTGCTCACAAAGACGATCATTCTGCTCATCACGCATACAAAGTCAAAGTGTGCAGAGTTCTTTAACTTTGAATTGTGAGCACATTCTCTAGAGCACCTTCACTTAGTGAAATGAAGTGTGCTTTTTCCTCGAGAATGAATACCCTCTTGGAACTGTTAGATTGCGTGAGTGAGGGTTGCTTGTCTGGCCAACCAGATCAGCGCGTTTTCTCTATGTCGATACCGATTTACCCATCAGCCGGGGTACGAAGGAGGAGCGTGAACCCACGCCTTTTTTACAGCTCATGGTTTTTGAAAATAAATAGACACCGTGGATTTCAAATAAGTAAAGTACGATTTTGATTTTTGATTAATATAACCTCATTTTAGATTTAAAACCCCAGTTTGTCAAAAAAAATTGTTGCATTTAGGTTTTAAAAGATAAAACCTTGTGAATATCAGCTTAAATGTAGCGTAGCACACACTAAATTCTGACCACACGGAGTGATGGTCGGCTCCTGTACAAATGAATACTTTGAGCATCCGAGCCATTTGGAGTTTTGGAGCGAGAATTCCGTCCTCCTGTCAAAATCTATCTTGCGTATAAGATTGTGGAGGAGTGACGAATATGGCGCAATTCTCAACAGCAAATGTGTCGGAAAAAACCGACGGAATTCTCGCTCCAAAACTCCAAATGGCTCGTTATACATCTTCACAGGAGTTGCCTGTTCGGGGACGAGCTCAGAGACGAAGATGATGGCGACCATGGACGCAGGCGGCGGTGGAAGCGACGCGGACGCGGCTGTGGGCGCGAGCCTCGTCACCGAGATGCAGGGCGTGCTGGCGCACATTCCCGACTCCATCTCGCTCTATAAGACCGAGCTCGAGAAGCTGCTCACGGCATTCACCAAGTCGCAAGAGAGCGAGCAGCGGCTGATACACCGCACGAAGGAGATTCTGAATGAGATCCACAGCAGCCACGAAGCGATGCTGCGCGACCAAGAGGAAGAGAACGAAGCCGTGGCGCAGAAGAAGAAGACCAAGCTCGAGCTCGAAGCCGTGCACCAACAAATCGCAGCATCGCACCAAATGGAAGCAGACAAACAGCAGAAGCTGAACAATCTGAGAAGCAATTTGGCGCTGTTGCAAGAAGAGTTGTCCAAGTTGTCGGTGCCTGACAATAATGCAACCGGCGAAATCATACTTAACGAGGAGCAGGAGATGCACATTGTGAGCATGAAGCGGCAGCGAGCAGAATACGCGCGAGACGTCGAAGCAAAGTCGACGACATTGCAAGACCTTCGTCGGGAAACCTCGAATCTGTACGCGCTGCTTCAGGGAGAGGAGGCGAAGAACGCACAGCTGGAAGAGAACCAGGCGAAGGTGAGCTCGATGATCCAGGAGAAGCAGCAGCTCATCGAGAAAGAGGTCCGGAGGAAAAACAACCTGGAGAAAGAGCTGAAAGTGCAGAAGCAGACGCTCGAACACTTGCAATTTGACGTCGCTGCCAAAGAAGCACTGAAGAAGGAGAACGAAGAAAACATACGCAAGAAAGAACTCCTGATGCGCGAGTCCAAGCAGAAAATGGAGAAGTATCTGAAGCAATACGACGCACTGTTCCGGACGACGCATTCGCTCACTGAGGCGATGCAGACACAGTGGCAGAAAAACGTCGAGCTGCACAAGGGCAACGTGCATGTCGAGCAATAGCTGAATGCTAAAGAGAGTCAGATTCAACTCATCACTCGAGACGCGATCAAGATCGAGAAGCTGATCGAAATCGCCAAAGAGCACCTCTTGGACATCGACGCCAAACGCTCCGAGTGCGATGCGGAGAGAGAGAAAACCAAGCTCGAGCTAGAGGATCTGATGAACGGCGCTATGGAGGCAGAGAAGAAGCAGAGCGAGCTGCTGAAAAAGAAGCTGGACGAAATGCTGCGCGAGCGGGAAGTGCTGAACAAAATGCTTGTGAAGGCGAACGACCGAACTCAAGCCACGTTCGATTTGATGAAAATCAAAGAGAACACGATGAAGAACCTCCAGAACGAAATCAACGGTTTGAAGACTCAAGTGAAGAAGCAACGTGCTCAGATCCAGCAGCTTGTTGGTGATCGCGAGAAGTACGAAAGAGAAGCTGCTCAGGCAACCCAAAAGTTCATGACCTCTCTCGAAGAAACCAAGCTGCAAGACCTTCAGGTTCTTTCGTTGCAGCAGAAAATCGTGGAGAGCGAAAGTCGTCTGAAGCAGCAGCAGAACTTGTATGAAGCTGTGCGGACTGATCGCAATCTGTACAGCAAGCAGCTGATCGAAAGCCAAGAGGAGATCGGAGACATGAAACGGAAGTTCAAGATCATGAATCACCAGATCGAGCAGCTCAAGGAGGAGATCACGTCAAAGGATCACGCGCTTGTGAAAGAGCACTTCGACCACCACAAGGTCGACAAGGAGAAAGAGATTTTGAAGAACGAGCTGTTGAGAATCAAGAAGCAGATCCAGTCTTCGGAGCAAATCATCCTCAACCAAGAGCTGGAGATAACCAAGCTTGCGAAAATCATTCAAGAAGCAGATGAAGAAAAGCAGCGACAGATAAAAGAGTACGGCTGTGTGGTCCATGACCGCGATACGCTTCGACAGCAGCTTATCCAGCGCAACGAAGAGCTTCACATTCTGTACGAGAAGATCAAGATTCAGCGTTCGACACTGGCGAAAGGACACCATCAGTTTCAAGAGAAACAGAAAGAGATGTTGCATCTGCAGGAGCGGATCCACAGCCTGACATTTGAGAAAGAGTCCAGCAATAACCAACTTCAGCATGAAGACTCGCTCAAGCACGAGCTGTTCCGTTTGGAAAAAGAGCTGTTGCAGGAGAAAACGAAGATCAGAGCGCTCTCCGATGAGCTTGATCACCCGCTTAACGTGCATCGCTGGCGCAAGCTTGAAGGAAGTGACCCGAAACGCTTTGAGATGATCCGCAAGCTGCAAGCCGTTCAGAAAAAGCTGATCAAGAAGCACGAAGAGACCAACCTCAAAGACCTCTTGATTTTGGAGAAGGAGAAGCTATACGTTGAACTTAAGACCATTCTCGCGCGTCAGCCTGGAGCCGAGGTAGTAGAGCAGCTGGCAGTTTACAAAGAAACACTGAAAGCCAAACAGAACCAAATGAAGAAGATGGAAGACGAGCTGAAAATGTACAAGATGCAAGTGAACGAATACCGCCGAGACCAGGAGCAGCTTGAGAAAGAAAAACAGCGCATTCAGCAGGAGTGGGTCGACATGCAGCTGAAGCGTTACAACGCGAGCAACACCAACCCGTATTCCAGTAGCAGTCCAGGGTATGGGTACGCCGGCAATGCTGGCTATGGAAACCCTGAGGATTAGCGTCGCAACCATGCACGTTCTAATCTTTATCACACAGAAGCATCACATCCTCCAGCAGCAAAGATTGTTGAAAATCAACAACTGCGAAGCCCAAAGCCTGCAGGTAAGCTGTTGCATAAAGTTAATATGAAAGCAATGATGCACATTTCCATCCAAACGTGCAAGCCAACGAGTTTTCCTTTAAATCCGTGAGCTGCTACACATCGCTTACAATGGATGATGTTGGCATTCAGATGAGCATGTACGAATCCGATTCGGCATTCTTCTAATATCGGATCTGTTCTCAATACTCTACGCAATTGGCTGGGCGTGAAAGTGCTGCCAACAGATACTCTGGAGGCGAGGGTCGTCAACTCGACACATTTCCGGCTCGCTTGCGATTGAACCGGAGCCTTCATCATCGTCAAGATGAAGAACAACCGGAAACACCTTGACTCGGTGATTCCACAGATTGGTGAACCTTCGCAGCGGAGCCAGTTGTGTCAACAAGAACCAGTCGTCGAGTGCGATCAGAAATGTCTTGGCATCAGTCGAGATATTCCCGCAAATGAGGTACCCCAGTCGGGTCAGCTCGTACGGGTCAAAAGCGCGGAGGTCGGCGTTCTGGATCAGTTTTGCTGGTGAAATCGCTTTCTATTTGTACAAGAGAAGACCCAGATCACCGGAGTTGCAAACGCGAAGAGAGCGGGTTGTCTTGATTCAACTCATCTAGGCAAACGCAGCTCCTTTTGGCGCTGCACCGAGAAGACTGAAGACAAGTGGCATGAGGTTGGCAGCCAGGATGCCGACTTTGACGAAGAACACGCTTTTCAGGTTCCCGTTGATCTAGAGCGCGACACTCGTTGTGAACAACTGCGCCAGCGTTAACTCTTGAAGCTCGTCCGCGTAGAATGCTGTAGAAATCCGGCTGTCGACGCCAAGCCACCCGGAAAAGGTCACCACCTTGCGCGACCAGTGCACCAAACATAAAAGCGCCACGGAGACTCCAAAGCACTTGTCGCTGCTGCGAAAGCACAACAACTTGCCGACGGTGTTGAGTAAGCTGTAGTAACACAGCATCGCTTCGCCAATGGACGGGTAGACCAGATACCACGCGTCGCTGAAAGCCTTCTGCTGACCTTCAAATTGGCACCCAGAGGTCCAGAACGCCACCAGTGACATCTTCATCCGTGGCAGCGGCAGCACTGGAAGGATCTGGAAGTGGTATGAGTTCGCCAAGCTGCTGATGCCGATGTTCTGCCACTCGCGGACACCCAAGAAGTAGCCGCGCTGGAGCGCGACCATGGCGAGTATCCAGCGAAGAAGGATCTGGGCTGTCGCTGTGTTGGACAAGAGTGTCTCCCAGTCGTAGATGCTTGTGCTCTGCATCTGGAAGGCTCCTTCGTACAGAAAGAACCCGTATCGCTCCCCGCTAGCAATGGCCACAGAGGTCACCCAGACTGCAGTAAACGCGGAGCTGAGTTTGGTCCCCCAGTGCTCGACCAGCGTCGTAGCGCGCGCCAGTTGGTTTCTCGGCTCGATTTCTTCACCAGTGCGCACGTTGAACTGCCGCTCCAACATATTAAACTCGGACTGCTGGTTGCTGCTGATAATGTCCGAGTACCACTTCGCCCCCGCGGGTTCTTCGTACCAGCCGTTCCTCCATTGCCCGCCAGGTCGCTGGAGAAATTCGAGGGGTTT
>JAASFU010000390.1:0-24666 GCA_023333955.1 Globisporangium paroecandrum | reverse complement strand
CAAACTCAAAGCATACTTTCCAAGCACTTGAATCACTAGAGCATACCGCGACAAGAGGGAACTTGAGCAGGATCCGCGTGAATGGGTTGTGATGGCTGCATGTTCATTTCAAGAACACACAACACATTGCTAGAAATCGGGGCTTCTCTCTTGAGCCACTAAAGCGGAGGCATTGTGCACGTACGAGTCTTTTTCGCCGAGCATGCGCTTTTTCTTGAGCTCTTTCAGCGCATTTGTGATCCTGAACAGCCAGTCACACAACGACACTAGAGTGAGATGAATTATCACACGGCAGAAATAACACCCGTTGCCCTTACTTGATATCGAGAGGCGTCATCCGCGCTGCTTGCGGACGGCGGCGGCCCCCGAGTATGGCTACTGGCGGTCTTGTGCGACCGGATCGTCGCGGTATTGATCGAGAGCTTTCCATAAGAAGGCGAATGGCTATGGTGCTCACTAGCTGCTGCATTGCCCGAGCCGCCGCTACGCGCCGAGCCCATCGCGAACGACGAGTACGGCATCGACGGCCCTTCGTTCTGCGTCGACGTCACAGGCACCGAGTGCTTCGTACCCATTACGCTGGCGGCGGTGATTGGATTGAATGGCTGAGCTGGTGATGAGGTGAGAAGCGCGATAGGCAATGGAGATATGAAGACAAGAGAGAGAGAGAGATCAGTGGTGATGCATTGACACGTCCTCTCATCACATGAACGAATGATACAAAGCGAAGCCTATCTAATGATAGATACATTTTTGGCTGTAACCTTTCAGGTCGGTCAGGATCCTTTTAGCCAATGATATTGCGTTATGGTTAATATCAGTCATTTCAGCCAATTATTTCTGCATAAAGCATTTGAACTTTCTACATACCTGTGTAATATGCGTAGCCTCTTTTTTACTTGATATATAAGTATTATTCTTCATGTCAGCTGGTTCATAAATTAAATAAACAGATACCTGATAAACGAGGTTAGTGGCGCAAAATGCGATGCGTTGAATTTGCATTCATCAGCCAATATGACCAAGCCAAAGAGCGCAGTAGAGAAGGCAGAGAGGGCAGCAGAGAGCGCGTCCACGCCAACGAGCGCCGCCGCCTCTGCAGACGCAAGCAATAGCAGTACTAGCGCCACTCCTGCCGCGGCACCTGCGAAGAAGAAGAGCACACCGAAAGCGCGCAAGCGGAAGGCGAGCGACGCTGGCGTCACTTCAAAAACCGGCGCGTCCCCCGCCAAGAAGAGCACGACAAGCGACTCGAGCGCAAGTGGAGGCGCTGCGGGGGTCGGTGGTGCCAACACAGGAGCTGCAGGAGCGTCTGGTGCTGGCGCTGCGGGTGGCGCAGCTGGCGTGGGGGCTACAGGAAGCGCCGATGGGCTCGTGAAGCCGTTTGTGAAGGGCGAGCTCGTCGAAAGCAGTACGTCCAGCGCGTACACAAATAGAGAAGGAAAGACGTGTCCATACTGATGCTGCTCTGTGGATATGCTGTTATGGTCAATGTGTGAAACAGTCAAGCACATGATATTTGGCTTTGGAGACGAAGCCGAGCCGCTGGACGAGACCGCGGAGCTCATGGAGGACCTCGTCGTCGAGTACGTGCACGCCATGGTACGTCCCCACTGCACATCCTTAGCTATGCGGTTTGGTCGCGTTGCCAATGCTAACCCATGGTTTCTGATAGACAAAGAAGGCGATGGACCTGTCGCTGATCAAGGGCAAACTGGACACCGAGTGCTTCATTTTCCTCATCCGCAAGGACCCCGAGCGCTACGAGCGCATCGCGGAGCTGCTGCGCGCGAATGATGAGCTGCGCGCCGTACTCAACAGTGGCTTTGACCCGAGTGACGAGAAGATGTATTAGCGAGAAATGGATCCTTTTCCACAGCTGTACTCATTCCTTACCAGCCATCATAGACGTCCACTTGATTCTTTGCTTTGCGTCAACCATTGTATTACACGTAGATCGCACACCACACACATCAAGAGTGCGGTCATCATTGTGGCTGTGCGAAGCTTTGCTCCCATCCTCATTTCATCAGCCCGAACTTCACGATAAGGCTCTCAAAAAAAATCAATTCAAAGCTGCAATTTGAGAATCACTTGATGACCTGACGCTGCATGTCAACCAAACATTAAATTTAACATTTTTACCTCTGAGAATAAATGAGCAAAAAGCAAGCGAGCAATCCAACTGAAACGACTGTCCCTCGTTTGACTCGATTTTGTATGTTGATGTCCCAGTAGTACTCCCTCTACAAATGCATATGAACCCATCACGAGCCTGAAAAATGGAGAAACACAATCTCAAATGTGAAGAGATCGTTTGGGCGTGCAGATAGAATAGAGGTCCAAAATATGGTCTTCTAATCGTGGAAGCAAGCAGGAAGCCTAATGTTACTGAGAACTGCGAGGCGACTGTGAATGAGACCCAGCGGCTTGTTCGCAAAATTGAACTATTCGCGCGTCTCTCTCGCTCTCTATTTGTGTGACCACCACCGCCAGGACCAGGTGCCGGAGTAGCTGCTAGACGAAGGAAGAAGGTCCGCCTTAGTCAGCGAGCGAGTACGCGAGCGAGCGGCCGCGCCATGTACTTTGACGAGCAAGACGTGGTCGGTGAGAGCTGCGGCACGCAGCTGGACGTGGACATGCTGGCGCCATTGGCAGCCTCTCTGCCGTCGTTTACGATTGTGCCGCGACCGAGCTTCCTCATGCCGCTACCGAGTGTTGCTGCTTCTCGTATCGACACTCCGACGACGACGACTGGGCGGGAGGACGAGGACAAGGAGGTGGAGGAGACACTCGAGAAAGATGACAACGAAGAAAGCGATGCGATGAGCTCACTCCGAAAGCTTCTGCGGCGGGGCAGCCCAAATGAGGAAGGTGCAGCAGAACCAGAGAGCCTCACGGCGCGAATGGCGCAGATGGACGCCGAGTCGCTTGCAGCGCTGTCGATCGTTGTGCCGCCGAGCCAGCAGGACGTGGAGGCCGCCGGTTTGAATGCGAACGCGATGCAGAGACTGCATCTGCAGACCCCGCGCAAGGACGACGGTGACGCTGACGGCACGCACACGGATTACGATAGCTTTGTTGGAGAGACCCCAGGTACGGCTGTGTTCAAGAAAGAGCGAAGAAATGGCAACAACAAGCGACCGCGCTCGAGTGCGTCGTCGCCAACGTCGTCGTCGACGTCTTCGTCATCGACGTGCGCGTCTGCGGTGGTACTCGCGAGGAAGCGCGCGCTGAAGGAAAGCTGGCGGGATCGGCAGATGGCGGTGGTGCCGCAGCAGGAGAACAGTCCCGTGTTTGACGACGAGGACGACGATCAAGCGCCGCGGATCACTTCGTTCGTCGAATACGTGAGTCATCGGGATATTTGCTATTCGCCTACGTCATTTATTTATCTTTGGTAATATCTCAAAACTCTGTTGCGTTTTTGTGCTTAGTATGCCACGGATATTGACAACCTGGTCATCGCGCCGAGTCAGGACTATTTCGACGATGCGTACGATGCAGAAGGAGAGAACGAAAACGAAGACCAAGTGAAAGCGGAGGAGGAGGAGGACAGTGCGAATCAGAGCACGCAGCAGCAGCAGATGTGCGGATTCGTAGAGTTTCGAGAGCGTAAGAAATTGCTCCTGTTTGCTTGTATGTTTGCTGGAACTAGCCTGGGTTTCCTAATTGTTTTTATATGTGCTTTTGCTTATTGACAGTCACACAGTTGAACGAAGAGTGCTCGGAAGTGTTTGACGGTGAGTATCGTTTGTGGATAGTGGTGAGCTGCGCTAAATTGTCTCCCTCGCGCGTGCTGACCATGACATTGCTGTTGTTGTTGATGATGATTCTTGCAGACGTTATTTATGCCCCCAAGCCTGTGCAACTTCCACCACCGTCAATGATGCCACCGATCCGAGAAGATGTAAGTGACATTAATAACGAATTTCTAATCCTCCGTGTATGAAAATTGCAAAAGTAATCGCACGCTGACAAACGTGATGCTTGGCTGTGTGTGAATGAAGGATCGTCGCTCACAATCGCACTCGCCGCCTCGAAGCGCTGCTGCAGAACCATTGAAATCCGAGTCCGCTGCTGTGGAAATGAAAAAGGTAAGCATGCATGTTTGCGGTTGCTTTCGCTCGCTCATCTATAACGTTGTGTTGAGGCAGATCTGACAGATTTGAACGCTTTTTCGTGTAACAGGAGAATATTAACAGCCAAGCGGATAAAGAAGAGCGTGACGCCGACAACGACAGCGAGTCTTCGCTTAGTGGTAAGTTCGATTGCTGATGTTTCATGCGGTTTTGATGAGATATGACATGGACGTTATAATGACGCGTTCTTGGCTGGCTGCTGTACATTGTTTGTGTTGTCCGCAGATGGTTTCGATATCCCCCCGGTGACCAAAAGCAACGAGGCGGCAATACCAAAGTGCCCTGAGCCTCAGCTTCAGCCTCACGCTCCTCCTCTTCCTCCCCCCTATCAGTCTCACCAGCAATGCAAGGGGCAGTGGAATCAGCGACGGTCCGTGAAGCGCGACTGCACGTTCATTGAAACCCAATGCGCTTCTCCAGTGTTTGAAGATGACGAGGATTTCGAGGACGACGCGTTGCCACTGTCGCCACGTACTGGCAAGTGCCAGCACGCTCTCGCGGCTCCGCGGATAGAAGAGCTCAAGGCGGACTACATCGATTCCAGCAGCGACGATTTTGAAGAGCTTTCCATGAAGCCCGACAACATTACCACTACACCGACCACCACACGTTCCTACAACGCTACTGGCTCACCAGCAACAGCTTCTGCGGCAAGAAGCCCGTTGCGGTTCCAGCCGAGGTTGCTCAAGAAACGCCGGAAAGCGCGGCAGCTGGGCCTGGAGCCGTTCTTCCGGTCCCGCCCGTGCACGTGATCGCAATGTGCGGCTGGTGCTGGTTGTGTGTGTTTGGGTGGCGCGGTTGCGATGCGATCATCATTGTCGTGGAGGAGAATAAGCAGTAGTTGGTAGTCGTATTAGCAGCATGATTGATAGATAGATAGAGAGAGAGAGTGAGCATACGCAGTGGACATGCATAGATGAATGTGCATGGAGACTAGTTCGCTCTCCCGCGAAAGAAATCAACCCATCGTGGCTGGCTCATTCATCCATCTCCACACAAAGCTCAGAGCTCTCCGATCCCGAATCTCAAATACATAGCAGCCATAAAAAGCGCGCGAAACCAGGACGCGAGGGCGGGAAAAGCGCAATCGCACTTAATCGGATTCCTCTGTTCGCATACAAATTCCAAGTCAGTTTGCGCGCGCACTTGAACAAGTGGCGTGACTTACGTGGTCACAAGAAGCGCCAAAAGAGCTAAGAAAGACCTCCCAAATAAACCAAACGCAAGGCAAGCGCACAAGAGCGAACGAAGCGAGCGAGCGAGAGCAGAAGAGGTTTTCTTTTTCTCCCCCTTCCTCCGCCCCTCGCATTCCCGCAACAGACAGCGACGCACCACACAAGACACAAGACACAAGACAAGCCCCGACACGCACACACAGACACTCAGAAAGATGGCGTACGTGACGTTGACGAACATCACGGTGCTAGACAACCCGACGGCGTTCACCAACCCGTTCCAGTTCGAGGTCACATTCGAGTGCGCGCACGCGCTGGAAGATGGTACGTCTAACCGCCGCTACATGGCTTTGCTGCGATTTCTCTGTGTCCTTGCTCGCGTGTATGCACGTGACGAGTGTGCACATGTGTATTTGCTTGCTCTTGCATATGTGTTGGCATGAGCTGCGCTTTCATTGTGCGCAATGCTACCAAGTGAAAGAAATGCTGACTAACGATTTGCCGCTTGTTGTTGTGTGTCTTCGCTAAAAAGCAGACTTGGAGTGGAAGATCACGTACGTTGGCAGCGCGGAAGACGAAAGCCGCGACCAGATCCTCGAGGAAGTGCTCGTTGGCCCCGTGCCTGTAGGCACGAACAAGTTCGTGTTCCAGTCGGACCCCCCAAACCCGGACCTCATCCCAGACGAAGACAAGGTCGGAGTGACCGTCGTGCTCGTGACCTGCTCCTACCGCAGCCGCGAGTTCGTGCGCGTGGGCTACTATGTGAACAACGACTACGCAGACCCGTTCCTGCTCGAGAACCCGCCGAGCCGCGTCGACATCACCAAGCTGCAGCGCAACATCCTCGCGGACAAGCCGCGTGTCACGCGCTTCCCGATTGACTGGACGCCAGCGGGCGCGCGCGACCAGGACTCGATGATGAACGATGAGAACAACGCTGCTGGCGGCGCGATGGGCGGCACGAATGGTGTTGACCTCTCGATGGACTTTGTGGATGACGAAGAGCTCGTCAAGGCGGCGGCGCAGCTGGACCACAACTACACGGACATCGTGATCGGCGACGGTGCGCAGGGCCAGTTGGAGGACGACATTGACCTGGAAGACGACGAAGAGGACGACGAGGCGGACTCGGTCGAAGAAGCCGAGGAAGAGGACGCCGACGGCGACCAGGAGATGGATCTCGACGAGGACATCGACCTGGACGAGGATTTGTAGAGAGCCCGAGTCTGAGTCTGAGCATCCAGTGACCGACCACCCGCGCGCACACAGCCTCTGTATTGCGAACCCCCCTCCCCCCCATACACACACAAAGACACTCAAGGTGCAGAGACGTCCATTGCAGCTCCACCAGAACGAAGACGATCCATCGCGTCGGCTGTATTTATAGAGGAAGAAACAATGGCCTTTATTGTTTTGAATCGACATTCCAGATGCCCCCGCATATTGGTTCCTCTCTCGCCTTTGCCATCCATCCATCAAACTCACACACAGAAACACCATCAGAAGAAGAGCGTGCGCATAATAGCAGAACTATTCATCCATCTTATAAAGTAAAAACCTACATAAAACAGTCACAACAAAGCATTTGTTCGCCTTCCGAATCAAACAAATGCCATCGCAAAGCGCAACCATATTGGATTGGTCAAGCGCTAATGCGAAAACTTCTTCAAGTGTGTATGTGTGTGTATGTAAAGCGTTAATTTGAATATGTCTTCCTCTTGTTCTTATGCACGGACTCTGTCTGTCTGTCTCTCTCTAACGCAGCTTGTACTCGTGGGTCTGGTCGTACGAGCCGCTGGCGCCGTCAAAGCGCACGGTGATGTCGATGTCGAGGTCGCGCGGGTTGGACGCGTTCGGTTTGCAGCTGAGCTCGCCCTCGATGACCTCACCCGGGGAGCACGCGATCTCCTCTTCCAGGTAGAAGATCGTCTGCTTCCAGTGCGTGTACTTGGCCTTCGGGCCGGTGGAGAACGCGATTTTCTTGTGCGAGCGCGAGAACGTGCAGTCAAAGTACGCCACGAGCGCGTGGCAGAAGTCCTGGCGGAACGCCGTCACCTTGAACGTCGACGAGAAGCTCAGCTCCTCCTTGGTGACCTTCGTGAGGTCGATGTCCAGGATTGGGCACACGTCACTCAACAACGCGTCGCCGTTCACCGTGTCCACGAGCGGCTCCACCTTGGCGATCTCCTTGATGCAGCTCATGTCGAAGCCGTACACGTTGTCCCAGACTGTTGGTGATCATAAAGAGAGCAAGAGCCCATTAGTACCCAATCATACACGAACGATAGATAGATAGAGATCAGATCGGTTCACTTACAGTCGAGCTTCTCGGCCTTGTACTCGCCGTCCTCGATGGCGCCGACATAGAGCACCGCGCGGTCCGGGAACATGGCGCCACCTTCAACGAGGTACTTGTCGCGCGCGTAGAGCACGGTGTCGAGCATCGACTCGTAGAGCAGGAAGTAGCCCATCCACTCGGAGATGATGATGTCCACCTTGTCCACCGGAAGCTCGAGCTCCTCCATCTTGCCCTGGATGAGCGTGATCTTGTCGCCAAAGCCATTCGCCTTGACGATCTCGCGCGCCTGCGTGAGGATGCCCGAGCAGTCGACACCGTAGACATGCTTGGCGCCGGCCTTGGCCGCAAACATCGAGAGGATACCCGTGCCGCAGCCCACGTCGAGTACGATCTTGTCCTTGAATAGGTGCTTGCTCTGCAGGATCGCGTCCATGTATGTCTTGGTGCGCACCGTGTCCTTGAGCATCTCCTCGTGGATGCCGAAGTGCGAGTACGAGTCGAAGTAGTAATCCTTGCTCGTCATCTCCTTGGCGCCAGCAGCGACGGCGGCGGCCGGTGGCGCCGGCGTGGAGGCAGAAGAAGCGGCGGTGGAGCTCATCGTGATCTGTGTGAGTGAGAGTGTGGGCTTCGCGACGGATTGCGTTGTGAAATGCCTTGGGTGGTTTTGTTTGTTCTTCCGTGCTGTATCACTTGCTCACACGTCGCAGATTTGACAGATTGGGCGAGAGCGTTTTTGACTGGCGTGCTGTTGATTGGTGGGCGGTGGGCAGCGCCAAACTGATTGGTCAGCGCTCTTGGCTGCTCCTTCTCAAACTCTGATGAACCTCTTTAAAGCGTGCTGTAGATTATTTCATACTGAAAGCAGCATGTTGATACCTGTTAATATAGCATATCATCTGTGCTAGGCATTACTGCGGGACGAAGAGCACTTTTCGAGGCTTCCACCTCCAGCTCTCTTCAGAGAGCTCCAGAGAGCTGAAGCGAAAGATTAGGCGAATGCTTTCAAGCAAAAGAAAGAGATGCAATGAGCTCTGAGTTGTGACGGTGTTGTTAGCGCACCTGGTGCATATGTAGCGAGCTATGAACTCCAAACTCATCATCTCCGGTTTTACCACCTCCGTAGACTGCACCAAATACTGATCAAGCAAAGAAGTAACATATCAAAGACAGAAACATCATGGTTCATTGGCAAAGAAGCTCTTCCCCCAGAGTAGATTGATCGTCCGCATTAAACAAGAAACTATCAATGATGACGCAGCAACCCCAAACTAAATCAGAAGAGGACTTCCTGATTTCTTGTGTCAGCAGCGGCGACCCCGCAGTTTTGCCGCTGCCGATTGGCGATTGTCTGGCAAATCAAATTCTCCAATCAAGGAAAATGTTGACTTACATGGCACCACGGTTGCCAGTCTTCTTCTGGGCACGTGGGGCGGCGACGGCCTTGTTGCCGCCCTTCTTGGCGACTTCAGCCTTGGCGGCAGCCTTCTTGGCCTTGCTGCGGTCCTTGGCCTCAGCAAGAGCGGCACGGGCGGCGGCACGCACCTCTGGCTTCTGGTTTCTCTTCTTACGGATCTGTTCATAGCAAACACAGAAGCAGCACAATGTCAGTCATCGTCGCTTCAAATGTGCAATCACAATGTAGTGGTCCTGAAGGACAAAAAATCAAGCTTTCAACGTACGTCCTCAGCAGAGACGCCAACGATGCCACGCTGGATCTTGGTGGTCTTGCGCACGCGACGGCGCGAGACTTCCTCAACCTTGAGCTTCTTGTTCATACGTCTCCAGCCAAGGGTCCACACGATCTTGGTTGGCTTCTTGCGCTGCAAGAAAAGCGACTTGCTCTTCGAGTTGATGAACACGTACGACGAGCCATCACGACGAATGTAGCGCGAGCCGTGACCTGGGTAGATACGGCCCTCAGAGAACGAGCAGGTTTCGGTCCTAAAAGAGACAAGCAAAACGCAATCGCATTAGCACGCTGTCTAGCTGAATACCGGCTAAAGATGTGGCCTGCGAGTACGCTGGGTGGTCGCATGTTGGGCTGATTGGAAGAGGAAGAAGAAAGCCCTGAGCTGTGAAGAGCCATTCGCTGTCGAAACTGAGCTGCATTCCCTGTACTGCTGGATACGTCACGGTGGGCTCGGCTCTCTTGCTGATGATTGCTGTCCCTGTATACTTCTGGTGGCGGATAGTTGTGCATGTGGTAAACTGGATTGCATGCACAAAGGCGCTCGTATCGTTCTGCAGCATCGCCCAATCTTGATTCAATCACCGCGTCTCGTATCGTTCCGGTGCCGGCATAATGCATTCTCCGTTGTCCTGCTCACTCGCGAACAGCGCCACTCTTCTCCTCCTCCCTCCTGTCACCAGTCCCCATGCAATTGCACACCCAGCGCACACTCACAGGCTCATGCATACAGCACGAACAGATCGCCGCCATTTTCGGCAAGGGGTACGTACTTAATCACCATTTTGCTTGGGTCTTCTTTGGAGAATTTATGCCAATTGATCCAATGGAACGCGGTTTGCGACCGCAGAGCACTTTCAGCGTGCTGAGAGTTACTTCACGACCGCCACAGCGAATTGGCTGGTTGAAATTCGTTTTACTTCAGAGCGGTCCCCACCCTCTAGGGTCCCCCTCCTGCCTCACTTTCTATCGCTTTGTAGGGGATCAAGCCAGCCAACCAAAGACCAGCATCCGCAATAGAAGGAGGTGGGCGGTCCTCGAAACCGGTTAGGGTTGCGGGCTCGACTGCTGTGAACCGGAGATGACAATTTAATTGTACCCCCTCTAAATGGGGGCATTATTATGATCGGAGTGTTTGTCCTTCAACTCGCTCAGAAGGTGCATGTGCACCTTCTCGGCCGCTTGTGCGCTTGCCTGTGTAAGAGGAGAGAATGCGGGGTTGGCATGGCATCATAGCGGCGCTTGACTTGGCGCAGGCTTTCTCCACCACTGAGCGACACATAATTCCCGCTTCTTTCCCATGACGCATGAGCTTCGAAGACCGCTGCTCTTCAATGCGCAGCAGACAAAGAAGCCGACGATTGGGATCATCAACCAGCAGGAGCTCGCAAAGCTCGACGCGCGAAAGCGCCTTCTCGAGGTCAACGGAGACGGCTACGACGAAGACCAGCAGCGGTGCAATGCGAACAACGCTTCTCGCCAAGCGCCGCCAGTAGCGCTACCGCTCGTGCGCAGCCCACGTCCAGAAAGAGCGGCGTATTTTCCTTCGCCCTCCAAGACGCCGCAGTATTTCCGGTGGAAGCGTCCACCGCCACCGAGGAGCCAGAAAACGCCCAACAAGCCCACGGTACCGAGGCTCGACCCCTCTGCACCATCTCCACGCGCACAACGACGTGAAAGTAGCGGCAGCAGCGACTTGACTCGCCCTCCCCCAAGTCTGGCAGCATTCCAATCATCGTCGCGAAATCTAAAGCTATTTGGTCAAGTGTCCAGTGACCTACCACCAGATGAGCTGATGGACCAGGGCGAAGAAGCTCTGGAGCCGCCATCCGCATGGCAGCAGCCGAGTCTGTTTTACTACAGCGATCCGCTCACTGTACCGCCCGCAACACCGAAAACTCCAGACATCAGCAACGTTCTTCCTGAAAATGCCACTCCTTTTCAGCCTACTGGACGTAGTCAGCAAGAAACCAAGAACCCAAGTGGCGGTGTGCTCTTTGAATCTAACTTGACTCAACTCGGAGACGCGGCAGCAAAAAACGAAGCCGGCTCCTCTGTACAGGCAAGCGCAAGCGGTAGTGGCGACTTGAAGCCGCTCAATCTCCAACAGCGTATTACAACTCCAGCATCAGCATTGAAGGGTAGAGGATCGGATTCTGTCATCAAAACTGAATTCCAAGATAAACCACAGCAGCGCACAGAAGTGCTAGTGGAAGAGCGGAGCCCATTGCCAGTGTATGGCGCAAATGAAGAGCTCAGCGGCAGTACAGGAAGCGCGTTCGACGCCTTGGCATCCCCCCTCGTACTGAAAATGACGCAAAATCGACCACTGCAGGATAAAGTGATTGCTCAGCACGTTCTACGCGGGACACTCCTTCGCAAATACCTGCATGTGAACAACATCACGCGCAAGTTCAAGGAGACCGAGCAGATGCTTCGCTCTTCAGCACTAAATGCAGGCGTGGCTGCGAGATCACCGCAAGGAGGCAAAGCCAGTCTTCTTTTGGCCAAACCGTTGGCGAGAGGATCGCAGCTGGGCAAGACAACGGAGGGTGAAGGCGACGAAGAACCTGCGCTGATCGACAAGCGCGCCCCAGTTTTGCGCAGATTGTCATCGATTGACAAGGCGATCAACAAGACTGTAAAGCGCATTCGCCGTTTGTCCGGCATGGCGGATGATCTAAGTGAGCAGCAACAGCAGAAATCGTTTTCCCCGACCCCAGCTGCAAATTTGAAAGCCAAGCACACGTCATTGAGAGCGATCTCCGAGAGCCAGCCGGCCAAGATAGACGCCAAGCGCATCGCGCCCGATCCTGACGACGAGGGCGATGATGATGACGGCAACATACTGGGACCTGGGGAAATGAAGATGGACGCAACATCGGCTCACATGTTGCGGATTTGCCAGCATGTCATGGCAAAGCGCGCAATCAAGGCGTTCTTGCACCAAGAGATGTCTGCGATCCACCAAATCGAGACGTCATTACGCGACGACGAGACCATGCAAAAGCACAGGGCGTCCACGCCAGGTTCGGGATCACGGAGTACCAATCAAACCAACAGCGGTAGCAATGGAGGTTCGAGTGGCGGAGACGGTCGACACCCGATCAAGCCTATAAATGCTGACATCATTGAAGCTGTGTCCGGATACCTGAAAGAAGGAGATCAGCACATGACTGTCGACGAGTTATTCTTCGCCGCGCTCGAAGCTGAAAAGAAGAAACTGTGGAAGCGCGTGATCTTGCTCACGTCTGCGTGCATTGTCATCGACCGCGAGTTTATGCAAGCCGTGCTTCTTCGCGCTCGATGCTGTCGTCGCATCGGTCTGTGGACCCAGGCGGTCAAGGATCTCAGTCACGCAGTGCTGCTTCGTCCAGAGGAGCCGAGACTGTCTCTGTTGCGCGCGTTCCTGTATGTGAAAATGAACAACATGGACAACTCCCTCGCTGATGTGAATCGCACGCTCATCCTGCATCCGAAATCAACAGATGCACTTCTGCTGCGGGCTGATATTTTCCATCGCCAGAACAACATCGGCTCCTCGCTTCAAGATTTGACGACAGTGCTGAATTTGGATCCGAGCTGCTGGCGCGCATACTACGACCGCGCTACGATTCGGATTCGCGCAGTCGAAGGAGACGAGCTGTCTCTGAGCTACCATTGGGAGCACATGAAGTACGAGCAGCTGCTCGTGAGCATCATTGAAGACTACATCAACTCTTTGCGCAAGGGCTGCAAGATGGTCGAAGTGGTCGAAACTGTTGGCGACCTGACAGTGCGGCTGATGGAGCTCGCAGGTGACACGAATGTGCTGCGCCAAGTGATCCAGAACCTAGCACATTTGATCCAGACCCTCTTGATTGACCACCGAGCGTCATTCTACATGGGAACGAAAGTGACTCTGCTCGAGAAAGTTGGCGATGCTCCTCTTACGACCATGGAGCGGGAGCTGCTTGTCGCTGCACTTCACGCGCAACGCGGTCGACTGTTCGTGTTGTTTGGCGACAAAGCGAACGCGCTGATCGAATTTGATCATGCAGTCGTCAGCGAGTACCATTACCCAGTGGCACATTTCTATCGTGGAGCTTTTGCGACTTTGATCTCGAAAGAGGACGACTCGAAAGTCAACGTGCTACACCTCACACGCTCGATCGCGCTGGACCCGACGATTGCAGGCGCGTACGCTGTTCGTGGCGCGTTGTACCTACGCGATTTGAAGTTCAACAATGCACTGCAGGATTTCAAAGCTGCAGTCACAACAGACCCTACGCTCTACGAGGTGTGGCTGCAGATCGCGCTGATCTACTTAAACCACTGTCACGACTGCGACGAGTGTGTCAAGGCGTGCACGAGTGCTCTCACAAACGACTCATGCCTTGCAAGAGCGTTGTATTTGCGTGGAGAAGCTTACACACGACAGGGAAACATCACAGCGGCGCTGAAGGATTACGGCCGACTCACGATTGCCCAGCCAGACGACCGATGGGCTCAGCTCATGCGCGGCCGACTGCTCTTACAACTGAAGCTCGCGAGGCCAGCGCTGTACAGCTTCATTCTCTTCATGGAGCAAGTTTCGGCGGGAGGGGACAAGCGCGCGCACTTGCTGTGCAGTATGGCGTTCAAGATTCTTTCTCGGTTTAAGAAAGCAGTGGACGAATTCCAGCGAGCTGTGCATCTGAATCCAACTTCCGAGAACCTCGTGTTGCTCTCGGAATCCCTCCACTCAATGGGAGATACCGAGAACTCGCTGCGTGTGAGCGAGAAGGTGATTAATGCGGACCCTGGCAGCTTCAAAGGGTACGTGCGGCGCGCACAGCTGCTGGTGTCTGTGGGTCAATTCCAACAGGCGATGAGCGAGTACGACAAGGCGCTCTTCCTCGCGCCGAAAGAAGGTCGCGTGTACTACGAGCGAGGTATTGTCCAGATGCAGCTATATCTGCGGTGGCGCGTTGCTTTCCAGCTGAACTTCGACAAACCAGGAGGTGGATCAGCAACGACGTCATTGAAGAAGAAGAAGAAGAAATCTCCGTTCGACCCGCCGCTCTCTGCGATTGACGTGGAAATGGCACTGGGCACAGACGCCATGAACGATGAAACCACTGTACGCAAGATGATGAAAGCTTTCTACGCAGGGAGCATCTCGGATTTCTGCAAGTGCATTCGCCTCGAGCCCCTCATGGCAGATCCGTACGTGGACCGCGCGGAGCTCTACGCTTTGGGAGAGGACTACGACAAGGCTTTTCACGATTTCGAGTCTGCCCTGGAGCGTAACCCAAAGTTTGTGCGTGCGTTCGTGAATCTCGGCGTGCTCAAGTGCCAGTTCGTGGCTTTTGCGGCAGCAATCGACGACTTCGACAAGGTTTTGAGATGCACTCTATTTGTTGTGCATATCATCGTCAGAAGTATCGGTTGGTTGTGTGTGTACATACTAAGCCTCGTTCTGCATGTACCTGATGTTGTACAGGCGATCAAGTTTGATTCCAAGCTGCCGCTAGTGTACTTTAATCGTGGGGTGTCGTATCACAAGCTCTCGTTGTGGAAGCAAGCGGAGAAATCGTACGACAAGTGCATCTCGCTCTGTGGCAATGGGAGGAACATCGACGCGCACCGCAACCGCGCGATCACGAGGTGCCAGCTCAGCGACTTTGCTGGTGCGCTTGAGGACTTTGGTGAAGTGCGACAGAGTGCGCCAGACGACGACCAGCTCCACGGCGGACTGGGCTACGTGTTACTGCAGCTGGGAAAATACGAAGACGCTGCCAAGTCGTTTGCGACGTATGGGCGGCTGAGTCGGGACACCTTTGCAGACAGCGGCAACGCGTACTTCAACTTGGCGACCCAGAGTCCGGTGTACCTCGACCACGGCACGCACATGACGCACTTGAAGACTGCACTGCGGTTTTACTTGCGCGCGGCGCGCATCCACCCTTCGAACAACGATGTGCGACTAAATATCGCCAACTATCTGCGGAAGCAAGGCGAGTTTGCAAAGGCGATCACGCAGTGCGACACGATCAACTCCATGAAGCCCAACCACCACGCGTCGTTCGAGAGCAAAGCGTTTGTGTTTTATCAGATACACCGATACATGGACGCGATCGACAGCATGAGCGCCGCGATCCGCGCGTGTGTGGCGTCATCTTCGAGCTTGGAGAACATCTTTTATGCGTTCGCAAACGACTCGATCCGTCGGAACGCGCTGGAGCGGAAAACCGTCACGAGTCGAGGCGGCGGCAGTCGCACTTCGTCGGACCAGTCAACTCAAGTCTCGCTCGCGATGCCAGCTTCCGACTTGAAAGCACCAGAATCAATTAAGGAAACCGAAGCTACTGTGGTAGCAGCAGATGCCACCGAGAAAGAGAAATTGCAGCGCGACCGGCTGCCGATAGCAGCGTCGGAGATCATTGTCAGTGGGTCGTCAAAGCAGCTGCTGTCGCTCTACATGCTGAATCGCGGTATCATGTACGAGAAACTGGGCAATCTCGAGCAGGCGCGCCAGAACTTCCGCGACGCGATCCACTTTGACTCGCTATCGGTGAACGCCCAGATCTGCATGGGCACATTGAACTTGCTTGAGGCGCGTTACCAAGAGAGCCTCTTGAACTTCACCAAGGCGCTGGCGATCGAACCCAACTCGGCGATCGCTCACATCAACATGGGCGTGGCGCACATGTGTGTGGGCAATTTAGATCTCGCACTCACGCATTTTGACGCGACCATCGTGCTCGCGCCTTCGTGCAGCTACGGGTACTCGAACAAAGCGGTGGCCCTCGCGCGTCGCGGAGACCTGGCGCTCGCAGAGTACAACTTCAAGCGCGCCATCGAAGAGCTCCCGTCGCGGAAAGAGTATTATCTCGCGCGTGGCAAGATCATCGCGCAGCAGAAGCGTCTGCAGGACGCCATGGTGGACTTCTCCACGGCGCTCTTCCTCGGCTACGAAGGGAAGCTTTGAGGAAAGAAGGACATCAAGAACACGGAAGCGAAGAGCAACTCATTTCGAGAGATACAACTTTGTATTTGCATGACTGCCGCCATGTACGTCCCAACATCCCTTGCTTATTTCCCCAAGGGTATGGGAACTTAATCTACATCGTCTAACCATAACGCACTTTCTCGTTGACGAACCAGTCGAACTTCTCGTCGCCAAAGCCCACGACGATGCTCTTGCCCTGCGAGTACGCCTTGAGCGCCTCCAGCCCGTTCTCTCGCCTGCAAAGACAAAGACACACAAGCCATGACATCGTCAGATACTCGCGCTCAAAAGCCCAAGAATAACAACTCCATGGACAACGCAACACAACACACACAACGCACCCGATGCCGCTGTTCTTCATGCCTCCCCACGGGCTGGACGGGTCGTTGCGGTGGTGGTCGTTCAGCCAGATAATCCCCGCGTCCAGGTTGTGCGCCACGCGGTGCGCGCGCTTGATGTTGGTGGTCCAGATCGCAGCGCCGAGCCCGTACTGCGAGTCGTTTGCGAGCTTGATCGCCTCCGCTTCATCCTTGAACGCGTACGCTGAGACGACGGGACCAAACACCTCTTCCTTCACGATCTCCATGTCTGGAGTCACATTCGAAATCACAGTTGGCTCATAGAAGTAGCCTTCAAGCCCCTCGGCGCGCTTGCCACCGCATCGGATCGTTGCGCCTTGCGCTTTCGCTCGCTCGACCATGCCGTGGATGCGAAGCAAGTGCTCTTTCGAGATGACAGTACCCATCTGCGTGCTATCGCTCATTGGGTCTCCAAGGCGAATTGTGCTCACCTTTGCGACAAGACGGTCAACAAATTGGTCAATGATCTTCTCGTGGACGATCAGACGCGCGCCAGTCACGCACGTCTGTCCACTGGCGATGAAGCACGCAAACGCAGCGCCATTCACCACTTCGTCAATATCCACGTCGTCGAAGATCACCAGCGGCGCTTTCCCGCCGAGCTCCATTGTCGAGCTCGCGAGGTTCTGTCCCGCGGCAGCCGCGACAGCTCTGCCAGTGGTGGTACCGCCCGTGAAGTCGATCTTCTTGATGCTCGGGTTGGAAACAAGCGCAGCGCCAGCGACACCACCGAGTCCTGGGACGCAGTTCAGCACGCCAGCAGGCAGGCCGGCATTATGGCAGAGCTCTGCGAGTTCCACGACCGTGATCGGCGCCAGCTCCGAAGGTTTCACGACGACCGAGTTGCCCGCGGCGAGCGCCGGTGCGATCTTCTTGACTGCGATCAGCAACGGGTGGTTCCACGGCGTGATCTATTCCATAACAGCATACAAGCAAACGAAAGATAAATGTAAGCAAGCTTGCTGCAAAGCGAGAAAGTAGAGAGACTATTGGATAACAAATACCTGTCCAACGACTCCCAATGGCACCCGCTGTACATAGTTCACGTACGAGCCGCTGAATGGCGGTACCGTTCCTTCCGACGTGCGAATCAACGCCGCAAAGTACTCAAACCACTCTGTGGAAAACACACACACCAATTAGAGCTCTCATCATAATGCGGATTACATTAAGAACTCCGCATGAATGCATTTCACACCTGGGATGCGCGTGAGCTGCGCGCGCATTTCGCGAATGGGTCGACCGGTCTGGAGACTCTCTTTTTCTGCGAACTCGGGGATCCGCGCGCGCAAAGCCGCTGCGATGTCGTGCAGCACGCGCGACCGCTCGGTCGTCGACGCACGCGACCACACACCACTCTCAAACGCCGCTCGGCCGCTCGCGACGGCGAGCTCCACGTCTTCTTTCGTGGCTTCCGCGATCCACGCGAGCGGCTTTGTGGTCGCTGGGTTCTCCACCGACATGCGCGAGCCTGCCACGCTCGACGGCACTTGCTTGCCACCGATGAACAGCCCGTACTCTTCGCGGTGGAACGGGCTGGTGGTGGTCGCAAGATGGCGCCTTGTGCTTCGGGCATTCGAGAGCGCGTTGCGATTGCTGATGCGCATCAGTGTTGACACTGCGCTGTTGGTGGAGCTTGTCCACATCGCTTGAGGAGATTGGCTGCTTGGCTCTTCGCTGCGGATTTGGTTGTGGCGGCCGAGACGTTAAAGGGCGGCTTCACTTGCAAGCACACGCAGGCAGCCGCGTGAACAATGCACGCCTTACTCGCTTCCCTCTCCGACTCAGAATGCGGAGATGGTGAGGGTTTTGTCATTCTCGGGATGGCAAAAACCAGACTCAGATTTGCTTCAAGTCGAGATTTGACATCTGACTCGGACCACTGAGTCTGAGTAAACGCAACATAACGCAGTTGAACCCATTTCACATGTCATCAATTGGGTTCAAAAGATCGACGGCGACCAAGTGGCCGAGTCCTCGACCGAAAACTGCGCAGCTTTGACCCCAACACCACACCTGCTTGCTTATATGCATCCCATCCGTTTTGCATAACTTTTCGTCGCATTACATATGGGAGTTGTCATTTTCGAATTATAGGCAGGACAATTCAATCTGGAGGAACCATCCAACCAACTCGGTAAATGAAAGCCGGATTTGCGATCCTCACCGCAGGTCCGTGTTCGTCATCTTCTCTCGCAAACTGCTCAAGCATCGAGCCTACCAGAAACAATACGATGCCATCAAGAAGACTGTCAGTCCACAAGATCTCAAAACCTTCCAAAGACAAAGCAAATCAACTACGAAAAGAAATGGAAAGAGATCAAAGAGTTCACGCACCTGCCACGGAGCGAGTCGTCGAATCGAGTCGTAGCGCTTGCATGCAGTTTCAAAGATCTGGAGTGACCATTTGCTGTACGCCTTCAGCACACTCGCCAAGAGCACGTCGATGTCACTCGGCCCGTGGCTGCCGTCGATCAGTCTTGCGTGCTTAGCCACCATCGTTTCCGCGCCGATCATGTCCAATTGGCCGATGCGACACAGCACAGCGTTGCCAAAAGCCTCGGTTGCGAGTGCAGCGTTGCCGTCGGTCAGCTGCATCTCGCCCGCTGACTCAAAACACTCCTCGGCAAGTGCCCACATCCCAACCTCAGCGTACACTGCAGCAGCGCGTAGTCCGTTTTCCACTGCGCCTCGCACGCTACCGCCAGCTTCCGCGATGTTCTTCGCCCGCATAAACAGCAACGCGATGTCCTTTGCGAAATCCTCGCGGTGGCAATCATGCGGGAACTTGCGCTTAAGCCGTAATGCAAGCTCGGCGAATGCGCGAGACGCTTCATCAAAGTATCCGCCAGATGCAAGTTCCTGCATACAAAATGGAAGACAGCTATGAGTCACCAATATTGTTGAAGCCCACGATCCATCACATCGTTCGACAATGCTGTCTACCTCGCAGACTTCCTCCACCATCTTGATCAACTGCGTCTTCTTACTCGAGTACTTGTCGCTGTCTTCGAGAATGCACCACGCCGCCTCGAGACGGTAGCTGGTCTTCGAGAGCGTCGACAACGCCGCGCTCGCTGCGTCCATAAAGTAGCGCGCCGCCTCTTTCCACTCTTTCTTGATCTTAAGCTGCATCGCCCGCGTTCGCAACTCGCGATCCGAGAGATCTGAGTCGGCCGCAGTTCGTGTGCTGCTCACACCCATCAACCTTGTAGCCTGGAGCACGTCTGCGAATGCAGAGGGCACAGAAGACGGGACTCTTGCCGGGGAATGGCGTCTGCGCACGCCGCCACTGCTGCTGCTGCTGCTACTGCTGCCTGGATATCCACTACTCCTGGAGTTGCTTGGAGCCGCTGGGTGATCCAAATACCGCTCGATGCTGGAAACGACCCCGCCGCGAGCGAACTTGACGACCCACGGCGCGCGGCAGAGGTCGCTCACGTAGCTGTTCGTGTCTGCCCATCTCCACGAGCCAAAGCAGCCGAACGCGTATCGTTCAATCGACGGCACAAACACAACCGTGAACACAATCACGTTGTACGCGTTCCACGTCAGCGACTCGTTGCGCACGATCGCCATCGCGGTCTTGTACACAGCAGAGAACCACTGTGAGACGCTTGGGCTCTCCTTCATGCGGATGTTCTCCTGGCTGCTGACCCAGCACGCGAACGAGTGGTCCGACGGGTTCGTCGCCGCCGCGAGCACCAGCGCGACGGTCAGCAGCGCGACGAGCTTCACGACCGCCGCCACGAGCGCTGGGAGCACCGACACCACCAGGAACATGCCAAACACTGCAGTGGAGCAAAAATCATTAGCATATACACACACATAGGAGGCATCGGCTTTCTCAGGTTCATCGCTGATGCGATGGAAAGAATCAATCTTCTTGTCGTTCTTCCGTCCCGCCTGTCGCATGCGAGTTGGTGTATCTTGGAGCAAATGCATACACAGCTAAAGGCATCAGAAGCAAGACGCACCGATGAGGAAGAGCGCATTGTTGGCCGACACGCCGCGCGACGCCACGTCACTGGCAGGAGGCGCAGGCGGCGGCGGCGGCACGGACGACCAGAGCGCCATCTCTCTCTCTCTCTCGCTTTGGCTCTGATTTCAATCCGCAAATGACAAAATGGCTTTTGCCAGCGAAAAAGCTTCAGAAGAGAGAATCTGAGCTGCTTACTGTCTACATCTGGTCAAGTACGAACCCTGTATTAGTGACTTATGCTCAAGCCATGTTTCTTTTGCTTTATTAGTGAAGCCAGCAGAGCCCTTAAAACCAGACAGCTCAAGTTCGAATAGGAGGAATATCCAGGTTAAATGACCACAGCTAAGTACGCTTGACTCCCAGTAAAGTACGAAATGGCGCCGCTGCCAAGGAAACGGTGCATCCAATCCAGCATTTGACACCAAGACGAGTAATAGCATCAAAGCAATGGTGGCGATGAAGAAGCGTCACGACGGCCGCGCAGGCAACGAGCTGAGACCGTTCGCGTCTGACCAAGGCGCGCTCTTCCGCGCAGATGGGTCGGCGCGCATGGCGCATGGCAGCAGCTCCGTGCTCGCTGCAGTGTACGGCCCCGGCCAGGCGAAGAGCCGCCGCAGCGAAAACATCGAGCGCGCGTCGCTTGACGTGTGCTTTAAGCTCGAGAAGGGCATGCTGAGTACGTGCTTCACGCAAATGCTTCTCTGTGTGTGTGATAGAGCATTTGAAATTGTGGCTATTGACGGTGTTTCTGTGCCTGTCGTGTACATGTGACAACAGCGTCCAAGGAGAAGGAGTATGAGCAGATCATCCGCCAGACGTTCGCGCCCGTGATCGTGACCGAGAACTTTCCGCGCGCCGTGATCAGCATCGTCGTGCAAGTGATCGAAGACGATGGATCTATATCCTTCTTTACCAAAGCCATACTGTGTTGCTGCATGCGTCTGTATATGTAGCTGCGTACGTGTGTGTGAGCGTTTGCCTACTTGTCGATACGACCACTTGCAAACGTTGGGTTCTCCTTGACCACTGAGCACCTCTTGTCTGTAGCCATCAACGCCGTGAGTCTCGCGCTTCTGGACGCCGGCGTTCCCATGATCGCGATTGTGACGTCCGCCACGTGCGGGCTTTTGCCAGACGGCAACCTCATTCTGGACCCGTCCTTAGCAGAAGAAGAGGTACTGTGGCAGTGCTCATTTTGCGCATAGTGGGAAATTTAGCTCGCATTTATTCTGATTGGATGCTGCTTTTTGTTTTTTTGTGTGTACGTATAGCTCTCCACGTCGCTTGTCATCACAGCCTGCTCCAGTACGAACGACGGCGTGCTCACATCGCTCACGAAAGGTACTTTTTGTTTTCTCTCTCTCTCTGAGAACTACTGAACGCTGGCGAATTTGGCTGTGCTAATGCACTGATTCTTTCTCTGTGTACGAGCAGGTCTTTTGACGGAGGAGCAGTACTTTGCGTGCTCGGAAGCGTGCCAAAGGTGCGTCAGATAGTCCAAATTGCCCCCAAGTAATGTCCTTCTGGTGAATGGAGATTCTTATTCGTGAATTGCTTTTGTTTACTGTGTGTCTCACTACCTTTGTGCAGAGCGTCAGAAAGCGTCCACGCGTTCATCCGAATCGTCCAGCAGAAGAAGTACCCAGTGGACGCCGCATAGATTGATTACTCGAGAGTTGACGTCCAACGAATCCCATCATTCCTTCCAACAGTATAAAGGCGCTCCCAACGAAGAGAAGAGCTCCAATGGAGATGAAAAGCGGCAGCCAACATCAGTAAATGAACGAAGGTGGATTCGTGCACCTTGTCCATTTCAATAAGACAGACCGGGTGTCTCAATCGGCCACGTGGACATTCGCACACACTCCTTCTCTATTCAATGTTGTTGCGCGTTATTTTATATTCTTCACAAATAATTACGTACCCTTTTTCCAAAAAGAGTCTGGCAAGAATCTCACAAGTCGTCTCGACATTTTGAACAATTATTTTTTTCTTTACAATGACCCTGTTTAAAATGCGTCGAACGGACTCTCGTTCACGGTGTCGTCGTCCGAGTCAAAGTCTGAGCCCAGCGAGCAGCTCCTGGGATCAAAGCCGGCATCCGGCGGTGGCGAGGGCACTTGCCAGGAGCGCTCCAGGTCCTCGTGGTCATGATGGTCGTCTGAGCACAGACAGTTGCAGCAACCTGAGGATGGTAAATGCACGAAGACCTCCAGCGGATCCTCCAGCTCTTCCAGCGGATCGTCCTCCTGGGTCTGCTCGCCAAACACGTCCTGGAGACCGATCTCGTAGCTCGTGTCGTCACCGAAGCGTATCCGCGGCTTGCGGCGGTGGCACAATGCAGCGGCTGATGTGTTGTTGTTGTTGTTGTTGTTGTTGTCGGTGACCACGATTGTTCGATCGCTTTGCTGAAGCAGTGGCGAGGCCCTCCAGCTCAGGAATGAACCCACGTCCAGCGCATCCATCTGGTCTTCCAGCGTCTCGGAGCAGACGAGGAGCTCGCTGCCGAGCTCGGCGACATCGGCCGGACTGCACTCTCGCCCCCTGAAGAACATGCTATCTCCCTGTGAACTCTGCTGGGAGATCTGTTGCCAACTCTGCCGAGAGCCTTGTGGAGGGCTCTGCTGGGTGTTGCACTCGCTGTCTACCCCGTAGTCTGTAGCTGCTCTGTTGTTCTTGAACACCGTAATCGCCGTCCTTGTCGTTGTTGTTGTTGTACCCGATTGGTCTCTTGATAACGACTGAAACGCCGGACCTGCTCGTCGACGAGCAAAATGCCCATGCGTCTCAGTGCCACCAGTAGAGCTGCTGCTACTTGCGTTGCCTGCTTTGGGCGGACTGATGAGCGAGTCTGCGCGGAAGCGCTTGAACGGCGTCACTAGCGACGACGACGACGACAGCGGCGCTGTCGGCATACCAAACACGCCAAAGCCACCGCCGCTACCGCCACCTTCGCCACATTCTCGTATTACGACCAGTTCGTCGACTCGTACCGGTGCATGGCGCTCTTCCTGTTTCTCCCCCTGCTCTTGCTCGTCGCAGCAGCGCTCGCCAGTGACGGTGCGCTTGTTGGGCGATCTGCTCGCGGAGCGCATCTTCTGGAGCGCTCGGGGCGAGTATTCCCCCCGCGCACGTTCCATAGCGTGCGTATGTTCTCGGTGTGTGTACGTCTGCCTGGTTACGTTGAAGAGCGTACACTCGGTGTGTCTTGCGCCGCTGAGACCGCCTGCTGTCTGCCAAAATGCGAATATGCGCAACTGGGATGCGGTTTGCTCTTCTGGTATGTTGTAGTGACTAAGTATTATTATTTATTCACAGGAGCTGCAAGTTGCTTCTCCAAACCGGTGCAGAGCAGATGCAGTCAGTTCACTCTCTCTCTCTGCGACGTGCGCACGTGTGTGTCTACTTGATCGTTCGTCTGCGCAGGTGCGGCTGTTTGTCTGTACGTCGCTGGTGTCTCGTGCTGAAACCCACCCACCCACTCGCTCGCTTCTCAAACAAACGCGACGACCAGCTCGACCTCGGTGGTCAATCAGGCTCATGTTTGCTTTGGGTGACAATGAGTTGTTTTTTCTTCGAGTTCTTCTTGCTTGTCCGAGTTGAACATTTTCATACAAACACCAAGTGAAAAAGCGCGCAGAGGGAACGAAGAAGGAAACATTTGGTTTGATTTACAACTGGAACCAAGGTACTGTATCAGTCAGGTCTCAGGCATCACATCAGTCTCAGACACTGGGTAGTCTTTCAGTCTCAGATGCAGAGGCAAGTCTCAGCATATTTTGGCATTTTGTATACTTTCAGTATATTATTAATACGTATTTATGGAAAAAATGAGTGAATTTGTGTAAAAAAGAGCACGCAGTCTTCATATCGAATTGACTTTGAGTGTGCGCACATTCTAATATTTCCTCATATACGAATCTAGATAAAATTATCTTCACATATTAGATAACATGTGCTTTGACAGTATAGACTATACTCTATAAGGCACATTGTATCCGTATTATATCGTAAGACCCAAATAAATAGTTGCAGCATGTTGATGCTGT
>JAASFU010000389.1:0-24715 GCA_023333955.1 Globisporangium paroecandrum | reverse complement strand
TCTGACAAGAGAAATCGAACGTTGGCTCAAAATTTTCAAAAAGCCACCCCCTTTCTCTGTCACATGTCGGCTGGCATTCCTTGAAGATTTGAGTTCGTCCTGAACATATGTCTGACACGCTAAATGCTATCGATGCAGCGTGTGGTTGTCCTGAACTCATGTATGACACGCTATCAACTCTTCTAAATAGCTGTTTTTGTTGTGTGCAGGTACCTTAATCTCGAACCGCACCAAGTATGATAGACAGATCAGTCCGACCAACTCTCTTGGCATTATTACCATCACCGCGGCGCGTGCATCGGATCAATCGCTGCGGCATGAAGAGCGTGTGGGGTCAGCGCTCCGATGGACTCCTCTGCACTCCTGCATCCGTATCGCAAGCGCAAGTTCTTCTGTGAGCTGGCGGAGCTGCTCGGCGAGGCCGCGCCTGCGATTCAGCACCTCCACCCGTCGCAGCCACAAGCAGCTACACACGCAATAGCAACCGTTGTGGCGTCGACCTCGAACCAGAACCGTGATGACCACCAGCACACTGCGGACAGCAGCAGCAACAACATCAGCAGTGGTAGTACGAGCCAGTCCAGCGATGCAAACTCCCAGGAGATACTGATGATGACGACGGCAGTTAACTCCAGTTCAGCATCGGTCCAGAGCAGCATCGAGGAAGAGTCGTCGTTCGAGTACGTCGAGTTTGACGCCGGGCTCCAGGACGCGTTGGTTTACAGTGGTTCATCGCGCCAGACGCTTCCAAGCCAGGGATCCGCCTTCGGGTCGACGCAGGACAGCGCGTGCCTCGTGCCAATGAGTGACAATAGTGTTGCGGCTATAGCGTTCAGCAGAAACGCGCCGCGCGCCGGCTTCCATTTTGACGCTGACGATATTGTAGACGACCCAGCCGCAGCAGCAGCAGCGTTCAGATCCACGGCGTCAGACAATGGGAAGGTCCTACCTTCCGCCTCGGAGCTTATCAACAGCGACATCGCGTATGGGAAATCACTGGTTCCAGTCCCAGTCGAGCTGATTGACTACTTTGATTCGGATCGACTGTGCGAGATCACCCCCTGTTGGCAGTACGAAGAGCGCCCGCAGTGCGAAGTGCATAAGGACGGCGTCGCGTGCCCCATGCTGCTCTTCTGTATGCAAGTGATGGACGAGTTCATTTCCTATCACTCGTTCCATCGCCAAGAAGCGTGGCGCGTGGAAGCCTGCAAGGTCGCGCAGTGCGTGTTCGTCGCCCGATGGGACGCGCATTTGATGAACACAGGCGGCGATCAGGAGATTGAGCTACTCGCCTATATGCAGAAGAAGAAAGTTCTCATCGGTGTCGCGTACGAAGTGTGGCGGCTCGTGGGCGTGTACTGGAACAGATACAAGAAGAACTACCTGCACCACCAGGAACTATACTTTGCTGACGCGCGCGCTGACCACCTCACGCTGCAGAGCTCCAAGTGGAGCAAGATGCGTGACTACACCCACGTCTACGGCATGAAGAAGAGTCAGGCGTCGCGGTTAGCGGAGACCGCGATGACGACAACGGATCATCCGTCCTCTTTAACAGCAAGTGCTGACTATTTATTATCCAAGCACCTCTCTGACCTTGTGGCCAGCAGCTCGTCGGACGTCTCGCCACTGTCCTTTGGCATCGAGTATCTGCGTCAAGTTCAGTCTTCCTCGTTTAACAGGAAAGGCGCAGTCAAGCAGCAGCTTCTGCACCAGCACCAGCCAGTCCACCGCCACGTGATCAGCCAGTCCGAGTGGAAAGTCGCGTTCCATGCGATCGTGATTCACCTGCAGAAGTGGGATTCGCACGTGCAGGTGTTCCCCTGCGGCTCGTTCTCGCGCGGCGCCGCCTTCGGGTCGACAATCGACATTCTCGTGGCCTTACCTGAAGACTCTTCTCCATCCGCGCCTCGGTATGACGAGGTCATTCGCGCGTTAGCCTCCGCCAAGATCGTGCACAAGGCGAAAGAGCACCGCGTGTCGGCGAACCGAAGTCTCTTTGTGGTCCCGTACAAGAAAGTGTCGCTGATCCTGGATCTGAAGGTCTACGAGCAGCCGCAGAGCTGGTTTGCGCTCGTGTACTTCACTGGACCGCAAAGCTTTGCGCACGATTTCGTCTTGGTGCTGCTTGGGATCTCGTTACGAGAGCTCGGCGAGGCGACTTTTGAAGCGACCTACGAGAAAGCGGTCGAAGTGCTGGGGTTGGAGAAAATCGCGGCTGTCGAGTGCGAGAAAGACGTATTTAGGCTCGCTGGCTGGGAGTACCTGCTGCCTTCGTCCCGCATGTGAGAGTTAACACTCAATACGTGCACAATTATTAACAAATGAAACCAACCGGTCGATAGAGATCGCATTTGTATTGGATGGGAGCAGCACAGGGAGGCTCGATATTTACTTTGGAGGCATGCGAAGCGCGCCGTCGAGACGAATCACTTCGCCGTTGATCATCTTGTTTTCGATAATCGACTGCACCAGCTGCGCGTACTCGGAAGGCTCGCCCAGGCGGCTCGGGAATGGCACCGTCGCGCCAAGTTGCTGCTGCACCTTTTCCGGGAGGCCAGCGAGGAGCGGGGTCTTGAACAGACCTGTGTGACAGAAATACAGATAAACCTCGATCGTGTTAGCATCCAGTTATTCTATACAAAGCACAGTCAGTAGATACATCGTACCTGGAGCGATCGTGTTGACTCGGATGCCGTACGACGCAAGGTCTCGCGCGAGTGGCAGCGTCATGCCGACGATGGCGCCTTTGCTGGCAGCGTACGCGGCCTGGCCGATCTGACCATCGTACGCCGCGATACTGGCCGTGTTGATGATCACACCGTGCTCACCGCACTCGAGTCCCTTGCCCTTCGACATACTGTTGCAGCACAAAATACGCAATTGATTAGAAATGCATCCTTACAAATCAGAGAGCATTCCTCTACCACTAAGCAACTAAAGAGACATACCGCTCGGCTGCGAGACGCGCCACGTTGAACGAGCCGACAGTGTTGACTGTGAGCGTCTGCTGGAACTGGAAGAGCTGGTGCACGCCCTTCTTGCTCAGCGTCTTGATCGCGTGTGCGATGCCCGCGCAGTTCACGGCCGTGTTCACAGGCTCGCCAAACGCCGACTCCGCAAGATCCAGCGCAGCGATCACGTCGTCTTCATTCGTCACCTGCAGCAATAGATGATAGATGATAGCACGTCCAGCACCCGCAACACAACACAACAACGATCCATCCATTAGCAATGAAGGTCCCCCACCATCAAGAACACAACTATCAGCAGTACATGTAGACAATGGACAGCAATCGCACATCGGTGGGGCTAAAGTGGCAGTTGGTGCCGAGCTCGCGCGCGACGTTGACGCCGTCGCTGGACGGCAGGTCGCAGAGGATCACGCGCGCGCCGTTCTTGACGAAGCGCTGGGCCGTGGCCTTGCCGAGGCCCGAGGCCGCGCCGGTGATGATCGCAACGCGCGAGGAGAGCGCCATTGTCTGTGATGTGGGGAACGCGGTGGTCGAGTGGATGGAGCTTCTGGGAATGAGAAGAAGGTCGTTATGGTCTGATCGAGCGGTCGACTGTTGCCTATCTGGCTCGGCCGATCCGGCCAATCCGCTGATTGGAAGCCTGGCGCGGTTGAAGTTTCACTTTCCAGTCGGCCACCTTGTTTTGGAGCCGAGACTCACCTTGTCTTGCAAATTATTAATGTCACTATGGATGTGTCACTAGTTATTGAATGGCATTCTATCGAGGATCCGTGATGAGGTGGCAAAAAGCAAGCTGAAATTGTGGAATCAAAGTGCGAGCCGAATATGAGTAGCGCAGGCAGCAGGAAGAGCAAGAGCGCTGCAGCTCTACGCGGCGGCAACGCAACCGCAACTGCATCAGCTGCTGCTGCTACTACTAATGACAATCAAGACGATGCGCAGAGCTCGTCGTCGATGTTGGAGAGAGCCATCCGCCACCTCGAGAGCAACGGGATGAAGAAAGAGGCGCTGCTGCTCGCGTGGCTGCTCCTGCTGCTGCTGCGCTGGATGGTCGGGCTGCACTCGTACTCGGGGGCGAGCACCCCTCCGATGTTTGGCGACTACGAGGCGCAGCGCCACTGGATGGAGATCACGCTGCAGCTACCGGTCTCCGATTGGTACGTCAACACGACGGCGAACGATCTGCTCTACTGGGGACTCGACTATCCGCCACTGACTGCGTTCGTGTCGTACGCGTTTGGTTTCCTCGCGCAGCGTGTGGAGCCAGCAATGGTGGATCTCGCAGCGTCAAGAGGCTACGAGTCTGCCACGAGTAAGGTGTTCATGCGCACCTCTGTGATTCTATGCGACATCGCCGTGTTCATCCCCGTGGTGTTCTACCTGGCCCGAGTCCTGTACAAGAGACAGCAGTGGACACAACGAATTGTGCTGCCACTGATCCTGCTGTCCCAGCCGGCGCTGCTGCTGATCGACCATGGGCATTTCCAAGTATCATTGCTGCGTTACATGATTGCATTGAGTAGCTAGATTCAATTTACTGACAAGTATTACTTCTTGTGTGTCTATCGTGCAGTACAACAACGTGACGCTCGGCCTCACAGCGTTCGCGGTCGCTCTCATCCTGCGAAACCACGAGTTCTTCGGTAGCATCGCGTTCTGCCTGGCGCTCAACTTCAAGCAGATGGCGCTCTACTACGCGCCTGCGTTTGGCGTGTTCCTCTTTGCCCGCTGCGTGTATCGATCGAACTTCTTGCTCCACTTGGTGAAGCTGGGCATCGCTGTTGTTGGGACGTTTGCGGTCCTTTGGTTCCCGTTCTGCGTGTACACAGCAGAAAATGAGACCTGCGCAACATCAGTTCAGCAAGGTATGCCCCATACAGTCTGCTCCTATTCGATGACTCTATGTATCTCTCCCTCGAGTTTGCGTGTTTAATGTTGTGTGTGTGCTTTGCATCAGTTCTTCACCGCATCTTCCCGTTCGCACGCGGACTCTTTGAAGACAAAGTGGCGAATTTCTGGTGTGTGCTCGATCTCGTCTACAAGATCAAGCGCCACGTCACTCCCGTGGAGCAAATGCGCCTGTGGTGAGTTGGAAGAATACGAACAACACTCTATGTACTGTGTACTATTGGCATTGACTGATCATCCACTGATCAATGTCTGCATGGACGAACGCAGCACGCTTGCCACGTTCCTTGGGTTCCTGCCGTCTGTCGTGGACCTCATTCGCCGGAAGCCCACGCGACTGCGCTTCATCCTCGCACTCGCAAACTCGTCGTTGTCGTTCTTCCTCTTTTCGTTCCAAGGTGAGATATATAGTGAGACGCTCTCGATGCTATGGTTCGCAGTCTTACCAACAACACTGTGCTTGTTGTTTCGTGCTTGCTAGTGCACGAGAAAACGATCCTGATCCCGCTGTTGCCCATCTCTATGCTCTTTGGATACAGCTCGCTCTTCGCTGGCTGGTTCAGCTTCTTGTCGACGTTCAGGTACGCTGTTGCATCATCTTTTGACTCTGGATGAGATTCTGAAAGCCTTCTCACACTTTGCCACCCTGCGTATGATTATGATCACAGCATGTACTTCCTGCTCAAGAAAGACGGACTCGTGCTGCCTTATTTCGCGCTGCAGCTTTTCTTCTTGAGCATCGGCGTGCTGCCGTTCCTGACAAAAAAATCGTATCTCCACATCAATGGCATCGCTTCTGCGCCAGGATACTGCGTCGACGGAACGCCGCACATGCTATTCCGAGCCTATGTCGCGGTGAGTTGGACTTGGTACTCCTGTTGTCGTGTGAGGTCGCTGCTGACATTCTCTCCCTTCCTTCATGCATCCTGTAGGCGTCGATTGTTGGCGTTGCAGCTATCCATTTGGTCCAGGCGGTGATCGCGCCACCTGCTCGCTACCCGCACATCCACGACTACCTCTTTGCAGCGTACTCGTGCGGTCACTTCCTGCTCACGCTCGGGTACTGCACCTACTGGCAGTGGACTGCAAAGGATGATGAGGCTGACGAGAGCAGTGAGTATCAACACTCCACCAAGAGAAAAACCGAATAATTTCGTTCCCGAGAAGGTCTGTTGCAAGCTAAACTGGGATATAAAAACGTTGGATCCGTTGTTAGCTGCTCACAAAGTGCGCTTCTTATCCTGAAAATTCATACCACTTCATGACAGCCACGACACTCCAGTGTACGCTGTTGCTTCACTTCATGGCATCCAGCAACTTGATCTGCTTCTTCAGTCGCGCC
The DNA here is from genome assembly GCA_023333955.1 of Globisporangium paroecandrum. Classification (NCBI taxonomy): domain Eukaryota; phylum Oomycota; class Peronosporomycetes; order Pythiales; family Pythiaceae; genus Globisporangium; species Globisporangium paroecandrum. Next base: position 18,490 of record JAASFU010000389.1, on the reverse strand, counting down.
TTCTCGTCTTTGAACGCTTGCAACTGTGTTGAATGAACATGGAAACACAATCACATCAGCTCCGTGTGAGTCAACAATACTCTGAGCAATCACAAAGAGAGCATTCGACGTTACCAGCAAGCGGTCTTCTTCAGTCAACGGGGCTCGCGCTTTCTTCAACTCTGCCAGGTACCCTGCCTCGTTCTCGCGCGCCTCGACCAAAAGCTTTTCCAAGGTCGCCTTCGATTCGCTAGCGATTGGGCGGCGTTTGCCCAGGAACGCCTCTGTGTAACGGTAAGAAATGGCGTCATGCAGTCAGTGACGTCTTTCACTTAGCTCTCATGGTAATCTCAAACAAAGCCCAACGAACCTTCGCTCTTCAACTCGTCGTCCTTAGCATTCGTCGCGCTCTCTACGACGTTGATGCTCTCTTTCTTCTCTGCTGGCGAGCCCGACGGGTAGCCTGCCTGCTGCGCGCGCCACTTCTCGTACTCTTCGAGGCTCATGCCGTGACCCTGTGGCTCCTGGATCGGCAAGAACTTCTTCACGCTCGCGGGGAGCACGTCCGGGTCGTAGTACACGTACGCAGCTCCACTGGCCACATCAAAGACAGCATACCACAAGCACATATTCGTACTAAGTCATCGCATGAAGAGAGAAGAAAAGAGAGAGAGCTCTTTATGTGCGAATGTGATCGAGGAGCTCACCCGATCGCACCAGCGATGCCCAATAGGCTGAAGAACGACGAGTTGTCGCTGCCGCCAGCTCCTTTTGGCGGCGCGTAGCTGAATCGGCGGACGTGGCGCAGCATCTACACATGGGCACACAGCAGATCACCACACACCTTCCATGAGCATTCCATATACAACGTAGCGTGAACAGCATTTAAGCACATATTCACCACCACCTTACCATGTTGCTCTCTCTCTACCTCTCTTCGGTTGATTGATCGATCACTTGAGTTTTCTGGAAGCTTGGGTCACCCACAACGATACTCTCACACGCAGGTCATGTCTATGCACTGCCTCATACTACGTGTCACACACTACAATATCCCATTATTACGTGTCGAACACTATATTAGGGTCTTCGATCTTCAAGACAGCGTCCAGAGACGAGACCTGATCCTAGCTGCCCATCGGTTCCGCTGAAGTTCTCCTGGTCCAGAGCGCTCAGCTCGCAGTCCGATTATCAGCCCCGTGCCTGTCCAGACAAGAAGCTCCGAGTGGAAGCCACCAGATCCAAAGCAGAAGGCGACGTTCATGCTGAGCCGCCGCTTCGTCGCACGCGCCACCGCCTCCGCATCATTCGCGCTTCCCACCCGCCACGCATTCATCACCGCCAGTCGCCGCCACGCCATGAGCTCCTCCTCTTCTCCAAAGTTCCAGATCGCGCTCTGCCAGATCGCCGTGGGCGACGACAAGCAGAAGAACATCGCGACCGCCACGGCTGCCGTGACCAAGGCCGTGGAGAACGGCGCCAAGGTCGTGTCGCTGCCGGAATGCTGGAACTCACCGTACGCGACGTCGTCCTTCCCGCAGTACGCTGAGGCGATCCCGACGTCCAAGGCGCTGCTCCAGGAGGCGGAGCACCCGTCCACGTTCGCGCTCTCGCAGCTCGCGCAACAGCACCAGATCTACCTCGTCGGCGGCTCGATCCCAGAGAAGGACAGCGACGGCGGCGTGTACAACACGAGCGTGATTTTCTCGCCCGAGGGCGAGATCCTCGGCAAGCACCGCAAGGTGCACCTGTTCGACATCGACGTGCCCGGCAAGATCACGTTCAAGGAGTCGGACACGCTCTCGGCGGGCAACTCGGTCACGGTCTTCGACACTCCGTACTGCAAGATCGGCGTGGGCATCTGCTACGATATCCGTTTCCCGGAGCTCTCGATGCTGATGAAGAAGCAGGGTGCCAAGGTGCTGATCTTCCCAGGCGCGTTCAACCTCACGACCGGTCCAGCCCACTGGGAGCTGCTGCAGCGCGGACGCGCGGTGGACAACCAATTGTACGTCGCGGCGGCGTCGCCAGCGCGTGGCCCTGAGGGCGGTTACCAGGCGTGGGGCCACTCGTCTGTCATCTCGCCATGGGGCGAAGTCGTGGCGACGTGCGGCCACGACGAGGCGATCGTGTACGCCGAGATCGATCTCGAGAACGTGGACGAGATGCGCCGCAACATCCCCACGGGCTCGCAGACGCGATCTGACATTTACGAACTGGTACAGAAGAAGTGATCAGAGGCCGTCACGTAGAAATCCGTTTGCTACTCAGCCGTTAAAACATACAATATATTCGTCTCTTGAGTACAATGTAGCAATGCGACTCTGATCTTTCCATTGCTTTACTTCTTGATCTGGTTTGATGGTGTTGTTGTCGTCCTTGCTAGGTCCATTTCTGTCATGAACCATCAAGAGCCAGTAGGCCGATTGCCAAAGTCTCGTCCGAAGAACACACACATGGGGCCTCCTTATCCATCACGTTTCTTTTCAGCTGAGCTACATGTTTTACTACAACCAATATCCCTCCTCGCTCATTCGCGAATTTCGCCACCACCAGTGAGCACCACCAACATCGCGAGAACAACTTCGAGAACTTCGCCACCTCCACCACAAAAACAAAAACTACAAAAATGAATCATGACTTACGCCATCTGCGTCGTCGCTCGGGAAACCGAGATTGAAGCGGTCAACGAGAGTGATTCCTCCTACTGTAGCCTCGTACCTTTGCATGTGTGATAATCCGTCCCAATGCGCTCCAGTCACTCGGTGCCGTCCCTCTACTACCATCGTTGCTTTAGCGCTGTTCAATATTGCAACCAGTTATTAGCTCAAACGTGTTATAAGTGTTGCGATCCACACCAATCAAATGTGAAGCGCTATGCAGTAGTGAGCTCTTTGGCTAAATTTCACACTCGAACGCGAACAAATTCAGCAAAACATCGTTTGCGATCGATCTCTGAGCAGGTTGAGAAAACAAGCGTTTAATGAACTCTTCTGCTTTGTTTTTCCTTCATTCTTATGACCACAACTCGAGACTCATCTGCGACTGCTGCTACTCTAAACTCTCTCTCTCTCTCTCTCAGTCTTAGAACCGATTCAGCCACTCCATCTCGCGGTCGAACACGGCGCGATTTTCGTCCGACTTGGCGTTCTTGCGCTGCTTGAACTGGACGTTTGGGGAATACTGTAACAGAAAACCACAAGGACATAGAGTGATCAGTACAAAGCTATAAAAGCAGTGCAACAACCATAATATTAGACCAAGCCTGTATACCTTGAGGTTGAGATGCCGAGTCACTTGCGCGCGGATCCAGCGCTCCTGGCTCTGCAGACGGCGCTCGATGCCCGCCACTTTACGCTTCGAGATCGTTTGGTTCTCCGAGTTCTGGCGCTGCGGTTCCCAGAAGAGCACCACTCGACGGAGATCGGGCGCCACGCTTGCCTGTTAAGCAATCTCAGGCATACCGGAAGATCATTATCATGCTCCCACTGAATTTGCATCATATGAACACACAGATATGTATAAAATGGAAGAATGGTGGCTACCGTACCTCGACGATGTTGGCGACGACGTCAGTCGCGCTCGAGTCCGAGTCCTGCAGCAACAGCGTCTGCACAAAGTCGACGACCGAGAGCTCAATGCGCTCTTGGCGGTACGAAATGCGGTCGGCGTTCACTTTCTTCGGCTTCTTCTCGAGTGGTGCCAAGTTCTTCGTCTCTATACATTGTTTTACACAGAGCATACGTAGGTTAGAAAATACCAGCACACAGCATTAGAACACGCCAATGACAAAGTCGCAAGAACGTACTTGGGAGAGCCATCGACTCGGCGTTCTTTCCGGAGCGAGACGCGCCTGGCTGCAGGTCGTCGAGCACCTTCAGGAGCTTCTTCTTGGAGATTCGCTCCGTCGCGCGATCAATCTCGATCTCGTCCTCTGCTTCAGCGTCGTCAAAGTTACCGTCGTTGTCATCGTCATCGTCGTCTTCATCCTCGTCGTCGCCAAAGTCCGCAGCTGAGCGACCCTTGTTGGCCTGGCGCTTGTCGTACGTCTGCATCTTTCGCTCGAATTCCTCCGGCTCCAGCGTGAACAGGTCGTCCACTTCGCTCAGAAACTCTTCAGTCTCCTTGTCATTCAAGTCGTCGTCGTCACCATCATCATCATCGTCTTCTTCTTCAAGAGCTCCCATGCGATTCTTCTCGTTAGCTCCAAACCGCGCGCTCTTCTTCTGCATTTGGTTGAACCACTCTTCGATCTCCTTCTCGTCATCCTACCAATAACGACACACACATAAGTTAGCACACTCAGCTCACAATATATGCACTCGACAGGCTATCGTGGAGAAATGATGTAGCTGCTCACTTCGTCGACTTCGTCTTCGCCAAATACGGCTTGTGTCCTCTTCACGGACGACGGGCTCACGGGGCCGCTGCGCTTGCTCTTTCGCGCGAGAGCGATGCCAGACGCGTGGAAAGCTCGTTTCTGCTGCTGCTGATAGTAGTGGTGCTGGCGCTGGTGGAGACGCGCCGGAGCGGCCAGTGCGCGCTGCAGCGCCGAGCGCACGAGTCGTCCGCCTTGCGCCATGCTCGTTTGTTGCTCAAAGAGATGCTCCAATCTGACCAAACCAATCAAAGTGACGACCACCCTTTTACCCTCAATAACCCATTCACACCTTTTCTGCGGATGTGAGTGGATTAATGGGTAATGGAATGCCTGCTCTGATTAGAGAATCCCCTTATGCGACTGAAGTTCAATAGGTTGATACTTGGCCCTATCAATTTCTAATCATCGTTTCTTGTTGTTTAGTTTGTCATTATAGACGACAAACTCCTCCTGAACGGGAGTGTGAACTGGTCCGAGACCGGCTACGGTGCCAATGTCGAGAACGTGCAAGTTCAGCGCGGGTGGGAGCCAGTCCGCCCCTACGCAATGGAGTTTGAGCGCTTGTATGAACACTCGTAGCCGATGGTTGTTCGCCGATCGTGCACTTGCAGTGGCGCGAAGAATTCGCGCTTCGGGGGCTTTCCAATGATAACAACGCCATTCGCCAATGGATGGATCGTTGTTCATACTTTTACTTTCGTGCTCAGTCGAATAACCTGCTTTCATTCCCAATCTTGGTGAATCTGCATTTGTATCCGTCAATCAACCGCAAATTGGGGCAGCCACCTCAGCTGAACGCTGAACGGCGGCCCATATACCAAGATTTGACTGTGAGAGTCTTGCGCTCGAAGTCCACTTCATGCAGAAAAGTCGCCAGATAAACATGCGAACCGTGGTTGCTGAGGCTCATCAAATCCGTTCCGGTGATCCTCACTCACTGGAAAATGAACGCGCGGCCAGCCAGCCACACGATTCGCGGCAGGCACGCTCCCTCAAGCGAATCCCAGTCCCCCTCTAATTTAGGTTATTTCTATTCCTTAATTTCGGATTCAGATTTTCTCACCGTTTGCATTTCGCGTTCTAGTGGCGGCCACACGTCAAAAAAACTTGAATCCTTGCTTTCGGCGTTGCCTGCCAACTAATTCAGGCACTTGCCCGTTTTCTCCACTCATTTTTGGCTACTGACACAGATCACCTCTACATTTTCGTGTCAAACTGGGTTTTTGGGTGATGACGTTTACAGCTGCCCACCCCAAAAAAAAGCACAACAGGGACTTGTTGTGTGTGTGTGTGCTTCTCTGGTTCTCTCATTTCTGAATTCGCACTACGAGGAAAAAGTCGAAGACTTCCAAGCACCAGACCCAAGCCTCCACCGCGCCCGCCATGACCGCCACAGCAGACGAACAGGAGCTCGTGCCGCTCGTGGGCAAGCGCGTGGTCGGCGGCAGCCCCTTCAAGGACGGCGAGTGCGTGCCCGAGGCGGAGGACGTGCCCTCGCTCACCTCCTCGCAGCGTCGCCTCGACGAGGACAACGTGGTCTTCCTCATCGTCCCGGGCCTGGACGACGACACCACCGCGAGCGAGATTGTGAGCGGACTGCAGGCGGCGCCGGGCGTGCGCAGCGTGCAGCTCGATCTCCACGAGAAGCTGCTCAAGATCGAGAAGACCTCGCGCGTGGATGAGATGGTGGAAGCCGAGCTCGCCGAGGTCGTGCGCCACGTGACGCCAGGTAAACTCGTCGCGTATCCTGTGTGGCAGCACCGCGACCGCATTGTCAAGCTCCGCATTGAAGGCATGCGCTGCATGACCAACTGCGGCACGCAGGTGATCCGAGCGCTGGAGAAGATTCCGGGTGTGCTCCACATCCATGTCGACTCGCAGTCCAAGACCGCGGACGTGGCGCTCGCGAAGGGATCGACTGCGACGGAGGTGGACCTCATCAAATACATCCGCGCAGCGAACTCTCGCTTTGACGCGTTCATCGCGAAGGACACGGCGCGCGAGCGCTCCAACTCGATGCCGAACGCGGTGCTGTTAAACGTCGAAGGCATGAGCTGCGCGAAGAACTGCGCGACGAAAGTTCAGAAAGCGCTGAGCGACGCCGAGGGCGTGCTCGAAGCGACTGTGGACTTCAAGAACAAGCGCGCGACCGTCATTCTGGCGCCAGAGAGTGAGCTCACTGAGGACGACCTGATCGCGCTTGTCGCCAGTGCTGGAGAGAAGTTCAGCGCGTCGCTGTACCAGCCGTTCACTGGCCACGACTCGCGCGTCGTGCACTTGAACATCGAAGGTATGAGTTGTGCGAAGAACTGTGCGCGCAAGGTACAAGACGCGCTAAATGACGCGTCAGGCGTCATCAGCGCCAAAGTGGACTTCACGAGCAAGCTGGCGACCGTGTTCCTGGAGCCTGGGAGCCGCCTCAACGAGATGGATCTGATTGAGATCGTCCAGTCCGCCGATGCAAAGTTCTCTGCGTTCTTGACGACGACAGCGCGCGGCCCACGGACTGTGCTCCTGCGTATCAGCGGCATGAGCTGTGCGAAGAACTGCGCCAAGAAGGTGGAGGCCGCGCTGGCAGGCACGCCGGGCGTCGAAAGCGCCACGGTGGACTTTACGCTCAAGCACACGACGGTCGTTCTTAAACCCACGAGCAATTTGTCGGACGCCGACTTGATCCAGGTCGTGCGTGATGCTGGCGCTAAGTTCGACGCGTCACTGTACATTCAAGCGTCATCCCCACGCAACGTGCTGCTGGACATCAGCGGCATGAGCTGCGCGAAGAACTGCGCGACCAAAGTTCAGAAAGCGCTGAGCGAAGCCGAGGGCGTGGTCTTTGCGACCGTGGACTTTGCCGCCAAGCGCGCCTCTGTCCAAGTGGACCCCGTGAGTTCTCTGAAGGATTTGGATCTTGTGAAGATCGTGAAGAGTGCTGGCACCAAATTTGACGCCGTGGTAGTGTCGTCGTCCTTGTCGAAAAGCCAGTCTGCTGCGGACGCGCTTGTGGAGAAACGGAATGCCATCGGAAGCAAGATGAGCTCCACCAGCCGCGTCTTCAGCTCCAGCTCGTCGTCGGACAGCGGCAGCACGCGCGGCGGCGACGACGTGGCAGTCTCGATCAACGACGTTGGCGGTAGTGACATCGGCGAGGTCGTGCTGCTCGTTGGCGGCATGACGTGCAACTCGTGCGCGAACTCGGTCGAAGGCGCGCTGAAGCAGACGGACGGCGTGATCTCCGCGGTCGTGAGCTTCGCGACCGAGAAAGCCATGATCCGCTTTGACAAAGACCTGGTCGGCATCCGCACGCTGGTGGAGACGGTCGAAGGCATTGGCTACGACGCGTCGTATGTCTCTGGCGCCGAGGCGCAGAAAGCTCTGGGCGACCAACGCACGAAGGAGATCACGCGGTACCGCAACGATTTCTTTGTCGCCGTGCTGTTCACGTTCCCGATCTTGCTCATCATGATGGTGCTGGGCAACATTGAGCCGATCGAGAGCGGACTCATGTCCATCGTGTTCCGCGGCGTCTCGTGGATGGCGCTGATCGTGGCGATCCTGGCGACGCCCGTGCAGTTTTACTCGGCGCGCCGCTTCCACGTGGACGCTTGGAAAGGACTGAAGAACCGCATGCTGGGCATGTCGTTCCTGGTGTCAATGGGCTCGAACGCGTCGTACTTCTACGGACTCTTCAGCATCATCCGCAGCTGCGTGCTGGACGAGTCGAGCGTGGCGAGTCCCGACATGTTCATGACCGCGTCCATGCTGGTCGCGTTCGTGATCTTGGGCAAGTACCTCGAGGCGATCGCGAAGGGGAAAACGTCAGAAGCGTTGAGCAAACTCATGGATCTGCAGGTTAAGTCGGCAAGTCTGCTCATCATGAGCGCTGACGGCAGCAGAGTGATGGAAGAGAAAGTGGTGCCGATTGACTTGGTACAGCGTGGCGACATCCTCAAGGTCGTGCGCGGCAGCTCGGTGCCTGCGGACGGCGTCATGGTCTACGGCGAAGGCCGTTTGAACGAGTCGATGCTCACGGGTGAGTCGAAGACCATCAAGAAGAGCGCGGGTGACAAAGTGCTCGGCGCGACCGTGAACGTCGAGGGGCTCTTCCACATGAAGGTCACGGGCGTGGGCAATGACACGGCGCTGAGCCAGATCATCCGCCTCGTGGAGGACGCGCAGACGTCCAAGGCGCCGATCCAGGCGTACGCGGACTACATCGCGTCAATTTTCGTGCCATCGGTGCTCGTGCTCTCGTTCCTCACGTTTCTGGTCTGGTACGCGCTCTGTCTGACCGAGACGATCCCGAAGAGCTGGATCCCAAGGACCGACGGCTCATTCGTGTTTGCGTTCAACTTTGGTATCGCGACGCTAGTGGTCGCATGCCCATGTGCGCTTGGACTCGCGACGCCCACCGCGGTCATGGTCGGTACGGGCGTCGGTGCAGAGCACGGCGTGCTGATCAAGGGCGGTGAGCCGCTCGAGGCCGCGCACAGCATCGACACGATCTTGTTCGACAAGACAGGTACGCTCACGGTCGGCGAGCCAGTGGTCACGGATGTGGTCATCCTGAGCAAGAAGCTGAGCGCGGAAGAACTGATCGTGATGGCCGGGTCGGCGGAGTTGAGCAGCGAGCACCCGCTGAGCAAGGCGATCATCGACTACGCCAAGTTCATCTCCAAGTCGCTTGACCAACCGACCGAGTTCTCGGGCGTCTCGGGTCGTGGCATCTCGTGCAAGGTCGGTGCGCACAATGTCGTGATCGGCAACATGGAGTGGATGATCGACAACAGCATGGAGCGCATGGACAGCATCGTGCTGTACCAGGCCACGCTCACGTTCCAGAGCGCCGGTAAGACGACGATCTACATGGGCGTGAACGGCGAGCTGAGCGCGGTGTTTGGCGTCGCCGATGCGCCGCGTCCCGAGGCCATCAAGACGATCAAGAAGCTCACGCAGATGGGGCTCGACGTGTGGATGGTCACGGGCGACAACGCGCGCACGGCGATCACGATCGCGGACCAGCTGGGCATCAAGCGCCGTAACGTGATGGCCGAAGTGATCCCGTCCGAGAAGTCGTCCAAGGTGAAGAAGCTGCAAAGCCAGGGCCGCGTGGTTGCGATGGTCGGCGACGGCATCAACGACTCGCCGGCGCTCGCGCAAGCCAACTTGGGCATCGCGATCGGCGCCGGCACGGAGATCGCGGTCGAGACCGCCGGCATGGTGCTCATGAAGTCGAACCTGGTGGACGTGATCACGGCGCTCGACCTGTCGCGCACGATCTTCAACCGCATCCGTCTCAACTACGTCTGGGCGCTCGGCTACAACTGCCTGCTGATCCCGCTCGCAGCGGGCCTGCTCTTCCCGTGGGGCTTCCGCATCCCGCCGATGTTTGCCGGCGGCGCCATGGCGATCTCGTCCGTGTCGGTGGTGACGTCGTCGCTGCTGCTGCGCTACTATACGCCGCCCGTGCTGCCGCAGGACTTTAGCGTGCGCGAGCACAAGTCGCTGCTCTTCAAGAAGCCGTCGGTCACCACGCCGCTGCTCGCCTCGAGCAGTCTGGAGTAAGGAAGGAGGAGCAGGAGGTTGGGTATTACGGTTTTGCTTGCCTCTCTCTTTCTTTCTGTCTCATTCCGAGGTGCTGCAGTGGTGATGGCTGGTAGCTGGTGACGGTGCTCATCAAGTGCTGGGGGTTAGATGCAAGTGGTAGCTAGTGGAATAGATGGAATAGAGGAGGAGGACTGCATGGTGTCTGCATACACGAATGATAAATACACGCGCATTTTCCTATTTGTGCTGCTTTACCTGCAGTCTTTGAAGATCAAAAAAAGTGAATGTGGGTGGTCCACACAATTTCCCGCCAAAAGTGAAATGTTGGCTTGACTGGCGAGCCAATTAAACAGAGCCAAAAAGGTAAGGAAGGAAGAGATGGCGGAGATGCATGAAGACGTCAAGGCGCTTGTGACGGCGGTGGTGGTCAAAGAGCATGCCGCTAGTGAGCTGCAGCAACAGGTAGATCAGCAGCAGGAGAAACCGACGCTGAGCAAGCGCCAGTGCAAGAAGCAGCTGCGCGCGCAGGAGTCGCAGGCGGCGCGCCAGGAACACAAGAAGAAAGCCAAGCGCGAGCACAAGCAGGACGGCAAGGGCGTCCAGACGCCAGTGGCCGAGTACACATTCGCGAATGGTTCGTTGCACTCTTTTCGCTCATTTACGTATGCATCATTTTCTACAGCTAGTTCTCATCATGTTCACTGTTTACCTTTTGTATTGTATGTGCAGGATACCGCATGGTGAAGCCGTACGTGTACGAGTTCCGTACGCACGCCAAGAAGCGCTGGTACAACAGAGAGCTGCTCGATGTGTTCATCGCTGAATTCGGCGCTAATTCGCCCGAGTACTACGTACGTACAATCTGCCGTATGTGTCGTGTGTTCACTATGAAATATTAGAACTGTACTAGTGGGATGCGTCTGATGTTGGTCTGTTGGTATGAGTAGAAATTCGCGATCCAGTCGGGACGCATCACGGTGAACCACCAGATTGTGCCGCCGGACACGAAGATCAAGAACGGCGACCTGATCATCCACAAGGCGCATCGCCACGAGCCGCCCGTCTCAGGCGAGCAGGTGGCGATCGTGCACGAAGACGACGACGTGGTAAGGAATGGTGCAGGATCCTTTTTTGTTTAATGATGGTTGCCTATGGGTTTGTGCTGTTTGCTTACCACTCGAGCTCTCTGTGTATGTCTTCAATCCTGTGCAGTTCGTCGTGTGCAAGCCTCCATCGATCGCGACGCACCCGTGCGGCGCCTACCGCCACAACTCGCTGCACTCGATTCTGCAGCACATGCGACCGGATCTGCCACTGCTCCACATTGTACACCGCCTCGACCGACTCACCTCAGGTGAGCTTCTTGGTCAACTTAGTACCAACATTGGCGACTTCGCCGAGGCGATTGGTCTGATTTGTGTTCACTCATCTCTGTGTTACTTGTTGCAGGCATCGTGCTGTTTGCCAAGAACCCTGCAAAGGCGAAGGCGCTGTCTCTGTGCATCTGTACGTACTTGGTTTCTTGCTGCGTCCCCACATTTGCGCCTGCATGACTCTCTCCCAGTTCATTCATTATACTCTCTCTCTCATCATCTTCATTAGCTGAACGCCAAGCGCAAAAGACGTACTTGGCCCGTGGTCGCGGGCTGTTCCCCACGGAGTTGACGCCCGAAGCGCAGCAGAAGATCATCCAGGACGCGCAGCAGAAGTGTCCAGCGAGCAGCATCACGTTCGCGCCCGAAACGAACGAGATGCTCATCAGCTGTCCACTGCGATGCTTGTCGGCGCGCGACGGCGTCTGGGAATGCCACGCTGAGGGAAAACCCTCGGAGACGATCGTGAGCCTCGTGGCGAACGGCAATGCGACGTGTCTCGTCAAGTGCAAGCCCATCACCGGCCGCACGCACCAGATCCGTCTGCACCTGCAGCTCATTGGCTTCCCCATCGCGAACGACCCGTGCTATGGCGGCGAACTGCACTTTGGCGAGAGCCAGGCGCGCTTGACCGAGATCGCGAAGGCGAAGGAGGTGAAGGACCAGCTGCCGCCCAAGAAAGACGGCGAGTTCTCGACCCCAAAGCAGGAGACCGAGAGCGAGGACGAGTTCATGCAGCGAACATGCTCGTGGTGCTACATCGGCGCAGACGAAGCATTCAACGAGACGCAGCTGCACTGCTCCAAGATCTGGCTGCACGCGCTGGAGTATAAGGTTCGTTTTTGTGTCTTGCTAGTGTGGTTAATGGTACAAGATGCATGGAGAGTTCAAACTTCTGTGTGTATGTGTGTCTATGCACGTTGCTCACAGCTCGATGGGCAGGTGTTCCAAGCGCCAGAGCCGTCGTGGGCAGCACCGTCCGACGCCTACTAACTAACTGACTTGCTTAGCAGACCTAGACCCTAAAGGCGCTCTCGAGGAGCTGCACGTAGTCCAGTTGGCAGTTGTTGGTAGGGAAGTACGCGTCGGCGATTGCGTACGTGTCGTCGTCCGAGAGCGTTGGCTCAATTGCTAACACGGCGTCCATGAACTCTTCTTCGCCCAGCATCCCGGTCTTGTTCATGTCTCGTTCACGCAACGCCTTGCGCAGCTGGTACTTACGTGAGCCAAACACGCGTCTGAGGATCGCCACGACCCGAGAATCGCTTGGCTCAGAAGTACTCCGCGGGGCCGCCAATGCCGCACTACTCGAGTACTGCTGTTGTTGTGGCTGAAGTTGTAGCTTGGAAGCCTGGAACTGGAGCTTTGGCACTGTCGGTTGCGGCTGCGGCGTTGTTCTGCGAGGCGAGTAGTCCATCGTATCGTGTTCTGGCGGTTCACAGTGCTGAGTGAGCTCGTCTTGATCGAAATTGAACTCGTCGTCATCTTCGTCGTCCTCCTGCTGCTGGCGATGTTGTGGTTCGCTTTGCCTTAGCGAGTAGTCGGCAGCACCGTGCAAACTTGAAGGTGATGGAAGCTAGAAGACCGTGTCGCAGAGTTTGTGGTACTCGACCGCACCGTTGCGACTGAACCTGGCCATCAGCGCCTCGAGGTCGTTCACTGAGAGCCCCACGTGGTAGAAGCTCAGGATCCGCAAGAACGTGTCTCCAGAGACCACTTGCGCGCTCTTCATATCATTTTTCCGCAGCAGATTGCGCAGATTTGGCACTTTGGCGAGCTTGCGAAGCCAGATTTCGCTCTGCTGAGCCGGAGCGTTTGGGTCCAGCGTCGTCACGTGGCAGGCGACGGCGTCGCAGAACTCATCATAGGCGATACGAAGTGGTTCATTGCGGCTGCTGTTGTTGTCGCCCTCAGGTGAAGAGACTGCGAACTTCCGGGCGAGCGTGATCAGCTGCTGCTTGTTCAAAAGCGCCGCGAGTCTAAACCTCTCGAGCACTCTCCGAAACTCGTCCAGGGTCAGCACTCGCCTGCCCGACTTGTCCAGAGTCCGACACTCGCGTCGTACGAGATCCACCGCGCTCTTTGACGCCAGAAGCGCTTTTGCGACCAGTTCCAGGACCAATTTGCTGTTAGAGAATGGGAAGAGCTCCGGATGGCTCTCGCAGTAGCTCAGCGTTTGTTGGTCGGCCTCGACGAGCTCCAGGCGCTGGTTGGGCGAGAACTCGAACTGCACAATCGTTCCCACAAAGAAGTCCGCGGCACAGTACGCCGACCGCTCTTTCTGGCTCTCGCGCGACTTGGTGTCGCCACGCCCGGGCTCTGGGTCTACGCAGCACTTGCGAAACCGGCCCCGGTCCAAGAACCTTCCGCCGGCGACCCCCGAGTTCTTGACACGCGGCTCGAACACGCAGAGCGTGTCGTCCTCGAGAAAGTACGTGAGCGTGAACTCGCGACTGGCGTTGAAGTCTCCTTTGGGGAGACCGTGGAACTTGGCGCGGAAGCGCAGCTGTTTCTTGTCCAGACTGTTGTCCGCCAGCGCCACGGCGTTGGAGTGCTTGACGAACTTGTTCTTCCTGAGTTCCTGGTTGTCCTGGACGTGCGCGTCGAGCCGCTGCATGAGAGCAGGACTGAACCCCGGTTGGTGTCCTGAGCCTCCTCCTCCAGGTCCGAGCCCTAGTCCAAAGGCTGTCCTGCCTTTAGGAAGCTCTTTCGCCTGGAAGAGCTTCCACTTGGACGACTTCGCGCCTGCAGACCCTGTTAGAAGCTCGCAGGGCTCCTGGGTCACGCCGTAGGTCTCCAGGTAGTAGTCGCGCGTGAACGGGTCGCAGTCCTCCAGCAGAAACTTGCGCGAGAGGATTGTGACCCACTCGCCGCAGCGCAGGTCCCTGTCTGTGAGCAACTGCTTGCTGCTGGGGCGCTCCTCGAACAGCCTGAGGACCTGGTTCAGGTTGTCCCGAGCCACTCTTCTCCGTGAGATGAGCACCGCGAAGTGGTGGTGGCCGCCCGAGACCCCTATGCGCTCTCTAAGCAGTTGCTGCTGGTGCTGGATGTGCTGCGGCTGGTGCGGCTCGACCTGCTCTTTTGGCTCAACCACCTCGATCGTGTCGTCGCTCAGGTAGTAGTGGAGCACATACCTACGCGTCTCCGGGTAGAGCGGATGTGGATCGTGCCACGACACGTAGAAGCACAGCACTTTCTGGGCGTTCTCGTGGAACTTGCGCGTGGCCTCGGCTTTGCTCTCGGCGGTGGACGCGGTCTTGGCCTTGAGCCGGAGCTTGATCGCCTCGATCTCACCTACGTAAGCGCTGTGGTCGTCCGGGTACTTGCGCGGCGAGTCCAATGGGGACCCCAATGCTTCTTCGTAGAACGTCCGCGTCGCGTCGTCGCAGTCGACCAAGTGGAACACGCGGCCGTAGAGTTTCACGCCCTCGCCGTCGATACGGAAGTCCTCGGGTCTGAACTTGCAGCTGTTCGCCTTCAACGCGATCGTGCGTCTCATGAACTCGCCCTGCGCCATGCCCGAGTTGGCGACCCGCGGCTCAGAGATCGAGAGCGCGCAGTCGCTCAGGTAGAAACAGAGCACGACGCGCCGCGTGCGCAGCGTCTCACGGCCAAGCTCCACCGCCTTCTCTTGGAAGTAGCCGTAGAAGCGCAGCACCTGGCGATCGTTGGTGATCCACTTGGGTTGCGTCTTGTCCACGCGGTACTTGGTGCTGCTCGCTCCACCTCCAGCCGTGACCCTAGCTTTCGACTTGTCGTTCGCACCAGCAGCACTGCTGCTGATACCACAGCGGTCATCGTCCTGAACCTGGTTCCCAGGGCGGAGCTGGTTGAGCTTGGACGCAAAATTGTCTTGTTGTCCATGTACTACTTTGTGGCCCAGGATTTTGCCCACAGACATCTGCTCGAGGATCTGCCGCTTGCGGAAGTTGGCCCTCGTTTGCTCTCAGTGGTGCGTCGACATCATGCCCGGGATGAGCGGCACCATGTTGCTGGTACTGCTACTGCTACTGCTACTGCGCTGCATGAGGGCGGACGATACGAAGCGCTCAAATGCGTGAGGCTGATGAATGCGCTCAAGCGGTTCCCTATTCTTGGATGTGCATCTTTCAAAAGCAGAGCCAAAATGGGTTCATAACAATGCCAAGTTGGGACTTTGAAACGACACTTTCGTGACAGCTTTTGACTTGGTTTTTGTATGGGAGTGGAGGGAAATGACTTGGTCATTTGAGCGCATCCATGTGATGATGGGATCAGGTGATGTGAGCATGATGGAGGTCCATTAGAAACATCCATGGTGATCAGAACACGTTAAGGTTGTTTTTGAAAAAAGGAGATATATATTTTAATGAAGAGATGAAATGGAGCTACGGTCTGTCTACTGCTTGGCTGAGCTCTAGTAGTGATGGTTGCGCTTCGGTCTCCCGCATGGATACCAAGAAGCAGCCACCGCCACCACCCAAAGTGTCCACCAGGACTGGAAGCTCTCCTCCTCCTTCCTACAGAGAGGACGAGAGAGCGAGAAGGTTAACTATACACTTTATTCCGCTTTCTTGTTCTTCTTGCTCTTCTTCTTCTTCTTGTCTGCGTCGGTGGCGGCTGGGGCTTCCTCTACAGGGGCGACGGCTTCTGCCTTCTTGTCCTTCTTGCTCTTCTTGCTCTTCTTCTTTGGCTTCTCCTCCTCGGCCTCATCGTCGTCGACCACAGCAGCACGCTTCTTGTCCTTCTTCTTCGAGTCCTTCTTCTCGCCCTTCTTCAGCTCGTCCGACACCAGCTGCATCACGTCCGCGTTCTTTCGTGGCGCAGCGCCGCTCTCGTAGAAAGCGAGACGCTCTTCGACCTGCTCGCGCATCTGGTCACCGTACTTGGTGGTTGGCTCGTCAATGAACGAGTCGATACGGGACGCGATCGCGCACTTGTTGGCCAAGTAGCGCGAAATGCGGCCTTTGTTCTTGGCGGCAGCACGGCCAATGAACGTCGAGTGAAACAGCAGACCGTACTTTGGCGTGTTGCCGCGAGTCTTGAGCGCGCGGAAGAGCGCCTTCTCGGCGCCGAGGATCTGCACGGTCGACGCTGGGCACTTGGCCAGGTTGGTCAGCGAACCAGCGTGCGAGATCAAACGCGCACCAACGGTCTCACCAATGAGCGACGCAAGGTTCGGCGCCACGGTCGACATCTTCGACACCAGGTACTCGTGGAGCTGGCGACGGTACTCGGCGAGCTTGATGAGACGCGTGGTGAAGTTGTCGACATTGATCATGTCGATCTCCGACATGTCCATGCCCATGGACGAGCGCGACGCGTGCAGGATCTGCTGCGCCTTCTCCTCGTCGAGCACAATCGACTTGAGCCCGTCAAGCTTGTCCTCCGAGAGCGTGTTGCGGTTCTTGATGAACGACGCGCAACGAGCGTACACGTAGTTGTCGTTCACGATCTTGACAAGCTCTGGGAAGTGCCACGAGTACCACTCACGAACGCGCATGGCGAACGTGTTGATGTCCTTGTCCATCTGATCCAGGAGCGCGATCGATTGGATGATCATGTTGTCCGCGCGGTTAACGTTGAATTTAACCTTGGCGCGCGAGTAACTGTGGCCGAGACCGAGCTGCGCTTTGCCCAAGTTGCCGTTGTCGAGCTCCTTCACGAACTTGCTGAAGTGGAAACGCACGCCACGGAGGATCTCGACCGTGGTCTCGTTCGAGTTGCACGGCGCCTTGAGCTCGTCCGAGATGGCCTGCGACAGGTTCTTGTCCTGGATGCCGAGCGTGAACTTGGCCTTCTTGCCGGCCTTGACCTTTGGCAAGTTCATCTCCAAGAAGTTCTTGAGGTCCTCGCCGAGGATGCCTTCCGAGATGTTGTTGATGTTCTCGAGCGCGTTCTCAGCGGACGTGAACGGCTGGAACGCCTTCAGCTTCACGATGCGACCGAACTTGGCCAGGTCGTTCACGCTCTCCTGCACTTCGGCGAGGAGCGTACCGATCTCCTCATGTTCCACGACTTCAAAGAGCGCGTAGCCCGAGGCCGACTCGAAAAGCACAAACTGGTTCACACCCTGCATCACGTACCGTCAAGACGCAGCACACACAGAGACACACAGACAGACAGACAATTGCATTAAACACCAGCGCGCACACACAAGACAGCCAAGATGCTGCATGCTCAGCTGCAGCACCAGAAGGCATCGGCAGGCGCGAGCCAGGAGCCACGGACGCACCATTTTCGCAGGACTGCTCGTTTCAATTTTGGAGCACCAACCGTCAAGGCGCGCGGCTCGGCTGGCGCGGCGCGTGAGGTTTTAGTGGGGTTTTACGCCAAAGCCACTGAAAAGGACTGGCGCACGCGCGATGACTGGTGAAGAGCTCCAATACCTCGCTATGCCGATACTCAGGCGACGCGATCTGTTAAGGGAGGGGATGTTAGGAATCTGCTTGCATTCTGATACGAACCTGGTTTGGGTTTTTGGGTGTTTGGGACCACATGTTGACGCGAAACGGCGTGGCTGTGAGTGAGTGATCATCAAATGATGGGCTGGTGGGGCTACAAGGCGATTGATGGACTGCAAACTGATTGATAACACCACAGAGCAGGATCTGACGACAAATGAGAGCTCCAGGCCCGCACAGGCGAGCGTCTGTATGTATGTATGTGTGGACGCGTGCGGTGTTCTCTCCTGAGACGAAGCCTCCATGTGTGGTGGACACGCAGCTGCAGCATTCTCTTGGCAGCGGCGGACTTTTCGCTTTGACCGATGGAGCCAAGATGCCTGAATAAGATGGATGGGTGGCTATTCTCTTTGCTCTTCGTTGCAAAAGCTCATTTTTATGGACCAAAGATGAGAGCGCTACTTGTCGCCTTGTTGCCTCTCCTTGCGGCGCGGTTTGTGTGCGCGCGGCCGTTGTCCGAGTAGCTTCATTACTCAACCGGACTTGAACGAGCAACAACCCAAACAACTCCTAGCAGCACAACTACTTCAGCTTGGCAATCATGAAGCTCCTCGCACCACTTTGCTCTGCGCTCTTCGTGCTTACTGCCAACAGCACCTTTGGTGGCGCGCAGGAACTTTCTCCACCAGCCTCTGGCAACCCTTCTGCTGCAGCCAATGAGCAAGCGCTCAACTCGACTTCCTCTGAGCAGCTCTTCAGCGGTGGCGGTGGTGGCGGCGTGCCATGTGGCCCACGCATCCGCAAGACGTGGGACCGGATGCTGCCGCGGG
>JAASFU010000388.1:0-24798 GCA_023333955.1 Globisporangium paroecandrum | reverse complement strand
TTAGCTTTCAATACAATTCAAGTTTGCATTTATCCTTTGTATGTCGATTCAAAACACATATAAACATGACAGGTTATGAGGGCGCTTGCAGTGCCAAAATTTTCAAAATCATGGATGCGGACGGACTTTTGCGCAGCACTGTAGCTCAGGAGAACGCGAACTCGCTACAAACCCGAAGGACTGGATAGTACTGTTAAAGTGAGGCAGGAAAGAGGAAAAGAGTTCATGTTCCACGACCTCTTCCTGAGACTGCTCAAAATCAAAAAGCACGGCAAGCGACAACCTCTATACTAACTGCTCTGAAGAGAGAGTTCTCGCAGTGGTGAGCCTTCTCAACCAAGAGACGAGATGGAAGGAAAATATACTTTTTACAGGCAAACTACGAGCCGACAAACCGACCTTCGAGCCGTTTTTTCTCAAGGCTTTGGCTTGACTCGATTCGACAATTCCTCACGCCAAAATAATGTGACCCACATATGATCACTGCCAAATCGAATAGAAAAAACGCAAATATGAGTTCTATTCATATCGATTCGGAACTTTCAATCGCAAATGTATCGGAAATCTGCTTTACCCACTTTAGCAAATGTGTACGCTATCTCTTTTTTAAGAGAGCGTACAGATTTGCGTGCGTCCAAATGCCTGCTCACATTGAACTGCCGCAAGCAAGCAGAAGCGACAAGCCAAATGGCAGCGTCGTCGTCGACGGCGACTCGCGCGGACGGCGGCGCGGTGGAGAACGCATGCGAGAGCGACGCCCTGAGCGCGCAGGTACGTGACATCGCGACGCATAAGCTCCCGTCGTCTCGCGGCGGAGAGCAGCGCATCGACGTGTACTTGGAGCTGAACCAGCTGCTGCGCGCGGAAGACACGCCCGCGTCCGTGCAGACGCTTTGCGCGCACTTGCCCGCATTGCTGGTGGAGTTACACGACGACCTTCAGCACGCGACCGTCAAGGACCTGCTGCACGTGTGTCTACGCACGCTCTCATACTTCATGTACCACAAGACGCTCGCTGCCAAATTCTCGGACGCGCAGGTGTCGCTGTTCCTCTCGGACATCGTCAGTCTGCTCTTCTCGACACAGGACGAGGTACGTCCGCGAAAGACACAAGAGGATGGGCGATTTGCTTTATATACTCATGGCTACGCACACGACGTCTCTTGGCTATGCTCGTGGTGATGGTGTGGGTGTATGCTGGTGCAGCCGACATACAAGCTGTGCCTCTGGAGCTTGACGATGCAGAATATTGAAGAGAGTCGCCACCCTTTCCTCCAGCGGATCCTCGAAGCGTTCATCCAAGCGATCGTGAACCCATTCAAGTCACGAGAGAGTAAGTGCTTTTGTACGGACTGAAGCCCAATTGGTATGGATGAACCTTCTAGCAATGTTGCGATTGCTACTCTATGTGATTTAGTTGAGCTGCAGGCGATGAAAGGGCTACATCTGCTGATGCTGAAGTACCCACAAGTGGTGCTGGCGTCGGAGTCGTCGGTGCAGATCTGGTTGAAGCCCATCTGCAGTCGCTCGGCGAGCTCCCATGAAACCACCTGGGAGCAATCGCGTCTGATCCTGAAAGAGGCAAGTCGACATGTCGGGAAATGGTCGGCCGAGGTGCTGAAGTTGTTGCAAGACTGCATGATTCAATACGCGTTCCCGGCGATGAAGACCCACGTGGACAAGAAGCGGAATCGCGACGCGCTGCAGCTGTGGATCCTGATTTTGCAGCTGATGAAGGCGAATCTCGCCACCGACCTCGCGATCCTGAACGACATCCTGTACATTCCCGAGATGTCCATGCGTCACCGCAACGCGTCGATCCGCTTAATGAGCATGGAGGCGTGGAACTATCTGGTCGCCGTGTTCCGCCAGAGCAAGGAGTGGTTCTTCAAGAAGTCTGTCGTTCAGCTGCTGGTGCGTCCGATCCTGGTGTGCATCAAAGACGAACTGCTCTTGAACGTTCTCCAAGCAGCGTTCATCACGTGGAGAAACATCGTATCGGCGCTCGCGCAAGACTTTAACCATTTTTGTAACGAGAAAGAGGGCTCGCAAGAGGCGATTCAGGAAAATGCTCGGAAGTGGAAGCGTTGGTACGATGAAGCGGTGACCAAGCCACTTGTAGCGATCTTGGGGCGACGGCGTAGACTAAACCTCAAGGATGAGTTCAGCGAGAGAGAAATGCAGCAGTTCACAGAGTTCACAACAACGCTTTGGGGCGATGGTGTGAGTGCCGTCGCTGCTAGCAGCACCCAGGGATCGAGAGTCATTCGAAGTCGACATGGCGGCAGCACTCTGTTGGATCTGGGAGACACGCGGGGTCAACAGCCGTCACCTCCACCACTTGGAGATGAAAGTCTGGTCGTGACAACCGGAAAGAACCTTTTCGGGCTGGCACTGATCCTTCCAGATGTCTTGAGCATGATCCATCGGCTCATAGCACATGCTGAAACGGTGTCTAACTCAGACATCAAGCAAGTCGCTACTCTTGTCAATGCTGTTTGGAGAGGCCTGTGCTGCCGACTTCACTTGGAAAGAGAGAGCGCTGAGCAGAAGAGCCAAAGGCTTCGACTTCGACTGCTCCGTATCTGCTTGGAGTTTGCGTTTGCAATATCGAGTGGCTCGGTTAGTTCAGCAGAATCCCAGGTGCCCAGCAACCAAACTGTAGTGTCAAGCCAAGCAACACCGTCGAAAGATCAAGTGGGGGCAAGCAAGAACCAGGGTCTCTTTGGGATCCACTGGCAGCTGCAGTTGCTACGTCCCCTTCTCGGTGGATTTGAAGCGCACGATGAACTGATAGCGCTGTTTGTGCATCCTAAAGGCAAACTGTCCTCCAACATGGTGAGCCGCATGAGCGATGTGACAGAGCAACATCCCAGTGGTGCTCGAATACTCGAGAAGTGGGGTAGAGACGACCTTGACCAGGAGCGGATCGATTTCTCCTCGAGAGTGAACGTGCTGCCGTGTACCCTGATGTACTTGTTTCTCGAATACTCGACGCTGGTGAACTCGACTGGAAACATTCAAGACAAATTGGCCGATCTTCGCGCTTTGAAGGACGTTGTCAGTTGCGTATTCAAGAGCATGATGAATGCTGAAAGCATCGCAGTTCGCCACATGTTGCTGATGAAGTTTACTGAGAATGCGATTGAAGCTGGCAAAAGCATGCTGGAAGAAGTTGTGCGCAGCGGCAACCAGTTCGCAGAGGAAGACTTTCTCAGCGCTTGCTTTGAAAGCTGTTCAAGAAGTGAGACCGTCGTGGATCCAGCTTCAGATGAAGAGATCGAAATCATAAGCTCAGCGAGTATCTCTTCCTCTATTAGTGTCCAGCCCAGTACCCCGCTCAGCCAAGCAGCCGCTTTATGTAATGTTCCTGCCTCAGCTGACACAAGCTTGTCTTCTCCGTGTATGCTGGGAGGTATGCCGCTTAGGTATGAACCTCTGGAAGTGTTTGCTGCTTCCGTGAGCGAAGATCAAGCGAGCCAGCGATTGAGTACCGAGCGAGCCCCGCCAACAACGCCGAAGAGGGAAAGACTGGCTGTTAGCGCTGGAGTTACTGGAACACCATCACGAGGAAAATCACCACCGTCTCCAGCTGTTCAAACTCGCTCGCAAGGCAATAGCGGCAGTTTAAACCAGTGCATCTTCCCGGATCTGTTGGACTCAATCGAGTCGATTACTTTGCTGTATCGCCACTTTCCATTGGGATTTCGACAACTCTTCTCGTTGAACAAGATCGAGACCATTGGCGACCTGAGCGCGATGACAGTCGATAAAGTGAAGACGTTCGGCATCAAAGATCCTGTGAGCACAGTAACGAAAGCCTTGGAAGAGTACAGCGGGCGAAAAGATCGGCTCAAGAACATCATCTCGAGTCCTTTTCGTCAACGTGTGCAATCGTCAGCAGTCACGCCAATGTCTCCGCTGCCAACCGGGACATCGCCTTCGCCACGGAGAATCCTGAAGCGGGTGGTGACCCATCTATCCAGCAATTTCGCGAGTCCACTGCCGCTAGAGAGTCCGCATCGAAAGCGTACTAGAAGATCGTTGCTCAGCAGCGAGCTCGATGCAGTCGACGAAGAAGAGAGCAAGAATACAAGGAAGCTGCCGAAACTCGCCGAGCGTGTGACTTTTTGCCTGCCAACTTGCGAGGGGGAGACTCGCATCACTCGCCCAGGTGAAGATTTGCAGGACCCCAATACAGATGCTCAGGTGATAACAGCGGAGGAAAACAGCGAAGAGAGAGAAGAGAGAGAAGAGAAAATGGAGACGTTCTCGCTCAAGTTCTTGCAGCACCTGCGGCGGTCGGCGTACTACGTGGACAAACTTGTGGCCGAGGATGAGAGTCTACAGAGCGAGGCGAGCCTGGGAATCAAATCAGCCAAGATGAGCGACAAGTTTCGTGAGTTAGGAGAGGCGCAACGTCTTCTCACAAAGATGAGTCAGCAGTTGCAAACCATGGCCGAAACCAGTGTGACAAAGTGCCAAAACATGTTGGCAACAGAGCAGGATGCAGCAGCGTAGCTCGACCCTCTGTGCCTGTTTGATGGTTGGATGGAATGAGCAAGCCATCGGATTGAAGAAGTGATGGAACGAGGCAGCCCGCTACTTTGGTACTGTGGAGAAGCACGAAGGACGATTGAGAATGTGAAAATCGGGACTGAGGTACGATCGCGATGAAGCCAGGGAAGCCAAGTGAGTCGTTGGCGGTAAGTGATTGTTTATTTATGTGCAAATGTGAATACGAAATGCAACTGTGTACGCAAATCTTCAAGAAGACTTATATGTATCAATGCGTCGAGTCAAGAGGGTGGCAATTACGCAATTGGCTTGCATCCGTACACGCCAGGTCGCACGATGGTGTAGTAGGATCCCTTTGGCAGTCCCATGGCAGCGTTAGCCGTCGGGCAAGTGCCGTTGGAGATCTCACCCGCGCACGCAACTCCTTGAACGCAGAAGATCTTGTGGCAGCCCTCAACGCTCATTAGGGTGCCACCGTTCGGGCAGTCAGCAGACGTCGAAGTACTTGGCGTGGCGGTCGTGTTCGAAGGAGTCGGCGCACTGGTCGATGGCGTAGGGGTGGTCGGGGCTGGAGTAACTGGCACGGCGGACGAAGGGGTTGGTGTCTTGGTGGTTGGCGCAGGGGTCACAGCAGGAGTCAAAGTCGCGGCCGACTGCGCGTTCAAGATCTTGCAGCCATAGACACCCGAAGCCACGACGCCGCAGTACGAACCAATCGGGAGACGGTCATTCTTGCCAGGGCAAAGTCCGGTGCTGATGTTGCCGGAGCAAATTGGACCACCTGGGATGCAGAAGAATCCCTTCACTCCTTCAACGCTCACCTCGGATTTGCCCACTGGACAGTTCGATCCTGGAGCAGTTTGCGAAGACATCGACACTCCGCCAGTCGATGATGAAGAGATAGCAGTGGTTGGTGCAGGAGTTGGTGCAAGAGTACCTGGTGAGACGGTGGTTGGTGTAGGAGTTGGGGCTAGAGTACCTGGCGAAACAGTGGTAGATGCTGGCGTGGTAGACGTGGTAGTGGAGACCTTGCACCCGTAAACTCCAGAAGCGACCACTCCGCAGTACGATCCGAGCGGGAGACGAGGGGCCTCGACGCCTGGGCACAATCCGTTCTTGACATCAGCGGCGCAGAGCGGCCCTCCCTTGACACAGAAGTAGCTCTCGACTCCCTCGACGCTCATCTCAGTAGTGCCATCCGGGCAGTTGAATCTCAGAGTACTTTCGACGAGGTCCGATCCAGGCGAGGTCGTCGTCGTTGGAGCTGGAGTTGCTGGAGCAGGGACCGTTGTCGTCGGTGTAGGAGTCGCAGAAGACTGGAGAATCAGGATCGAGTCCTTAGTTAACGTCTTGCACCCATAGACTTTCGTCGCCACGAGTCCGCAGTAGGACCCGAACTCGAGCCCAGTCTGCTTGGGAGGACACGCGCCGTCGCTGGTGTCGGTGATGCAAATGCGCGTGCCGTCGACGCAGAAGATGCCTTCAACGCCTTCGACGCTCATCTCCGACTGTCTGGTGGCGCATGGCGCAAACGCGCGCACGGCTCCAGTCGAGGCGGAGACGAAGAGAAGAGCAACAAGGAACGGCTTGAGCATTGCTTGGCGAGAGGAGAGGAGAAGAGTGGAGGAGAGCAGCCGAGTGAGAGACCAGATGGGTTGGGTTGTTTGCCGTTTTCGCCAATGAAGGGAAAATGGAAAATGAGAGAGCGGAACGCGAACCTTGAGCTAGATACCTACCTACTACCCACCTATCTATCTATCTGCCTCCTCGCCTACATGGGTCAGCCCCTGGGATGGGTCACGTTACATGAGATGCTCACAGACATGGGGAGCGATTAGATTGCACTCGTGGGCCAAGCGCATGGCTGCTATTCCGCATTTAGTGCTGACTTATGGGACGGATCATGGAAATGGTTGGCGGATTCGGGGGCTATTTTCCGACTAGCGTGCGATGATTGGCATCGACCGAGTCAGTACTGAAATGAAGGCTTTCAAGCACCACCAGTATATACACTCAGACCTGACAGAGTTCTGAATACAGGCAAGCCCTATTCTTGTAAAGCAGCACCCACTGTCGCGTGTGCATCCATCCTCATTCTTGGAGAAATCTGCTGCTCAGCATTTGCGCATGTTTGCTTGCTGAAGATTAATTCGGATCGCAATTCGAGTCGAGAGCCAGGAATACCCACTCAAGTCGCCGAGACGCTGAGAAGTCAAAGACATCGAGTAGAATGAGTGAGTTCCTAGCTGCACTGAACTAGATTTCAATGGCTCCCAGTGCTGCAGGCGTGGGACGCAGCGTGCTTCAAGTTGTGTTGCGACGTGAGATGAGAAGGAGCTGATGGGTTCATCATCTTCAGAATTTCGGCATGAACGAGAGAAAGGTTAAGGACCACATTGCTTGCCTCCAGGTACTGCCACAGCTTTTAGCCACGCGTTCGATGTGACCCAGACACTCTCTGCGATCTCCAACTTTGCCGAGTACATGCAGCTACTGACTGCACTCGACAAAAATGGTGTTGTCGGTTGCAGCGATTAACCACGACATCACGCATTCTGGAGTCAAAAATCGGTTCCTTGTCAGCATCAACCATCCCCTCGCCCTGTGCACGAGCGTCCTGGAGAGCATGAGCGCTGCGAAAACGATGAGCTTGGTCGAGAAGCACAAGATCCTGCGCAACTTGATCATCTGTGTATGAGTTCTTTGGGATTGTCGGACAAGACCGAAGCGCAGCAGCTCCTGGAAACTAGCATCCTGAGCAGTAACAGCCTTCGTCCACGACTTCTTAGAGGCATTTTGAACTGTCTTACATACATCTCCCTCCTGAACTTCGTTCCTAAAACATACTTGCGGTTCTTCTGAATCCTTCTTTCGATGTTGTGTCGGATCCAGTTCATCAACTTTATGATCCTCTCAACATTTTCTTTCGCTACCGTACTTGAGATGCTCCTGCCAAGGTTTCGCATCGCGATTCCCAATGCACGCATCGAATGCCAGCTGATCAGCTTGAACACTCCGCCCCCAACACACGATTCCTTCCTGCGAGTGATGTGAAAGTTTTGGTAGACACGACGCTTTCTGGTGCGCAGAGATAGCCTTCTTTGCTCCCCCATGTCAGAGATTGGACCTCCCTCGCATCGGCGGATGACGGGCCGGCTATTCTACGCTGCCTGCGCGGTGCGAGGAGCTGCTTATTGTTGGGCCTTGGCAGCAGGCGATAGGGTACTTTGCGAATACTCTTTGGGCGAAATGGACTCGCTCGTTACCTTCCTAAGGTGAGGTGCGGTGGACTGTTCTCGTTGTGTGGAGCACATAACCACGCTTCAAGAAAGGAATTTTTTTTACAGCCCGTTATTATTGACTGAAATATGTACACAATTCGTATTTCAGCCAATACCATGCTGAGCGGTGAGATTTAATTGGCTGAAAAGACGGGTGTTGTTGACCACCGTCAATCAAACCCGGCGGATTTGACGTGAGGCTGCTAATCTCAAGAAAGACACACACACAAAGGCGCAGAATTATAATTTAGTAGCAGCAGCAAGCATCAAGCAAGCGAGCGAGCAGGAAGAATGGCCGGCGACGGAGAGAAGAAGCCCTGGGACGGCGCGTCCAAGAGCGTGCGCGACGCGGCTTCGGACAGCGTGAACCAAGCCAAGAGCCTCGTGGGCGGCGGCGTGAACCAGGTCAAGGACCTCTTCGACGCGAACGTGGAGCAGGCCAAGGAGCTCACGAGCAGCGCGCGCATCGCGATCCGCCGCGTCGGCACACAGATACTCGACGGCCTAAAGACCACTGTGAGCCCCGTGGTACAGGTGTTCGAGAAGGCCGAGTCCAAGGACGGCACGGAGCTACGCAAGCAGATCTCCACCGTGCGCGTGCAGCTGAACGAGCAGCTCTACGACGCGCAGGTACGATAGAGCGATGCATTATTATTGGTTTTGATGTGAAGCCACTCACTCGCTTTTGCTCACTTCGCTCGCTTGTGTGGATGCATTGTATATTCGTTTTCTTTGTTCACTGCAGATGAAGTTGAAGGACACACAGAAGGCGACTGATGAGCAACTGGTGCCAGTGCGTGCGATGCTCGCGGACGCCCAGACGCGTACGTAGTGCGACACTTCTGTTTCTGTGTTGTCTGTCGCGCCGCGTGTGCGACCATTTTGCACATTTGCTGATCGTTGGATTGATTTTCTCATCATTGCGTTGTGTGTGGTGTAAATTTGTGTTGATGCCGTGCAGAGCTGGTCAAGGCGAACGATTTCCGTCGAGACCACCCGGAAGCTGCTGTGGTGGGTCTGGTCGCCGTCGTTGGCCTCCCATCGCTGCTTCTCCGTACGTCTATATTTCTATTGGGAATGGGCGATTGCGCTGTCTGCTGCATGATCAATCATCTTGGCGCCTTGTTGATTAACGCTCTCGTGAATTTTGTATCGGCGCTTTGCTTTGGACAGGCGGCAAGATCGTGGCGGCACGCAACGTGCTGGTGGCGGTGGGCGGTGGCGCCGCTGTGGCGTACGGAACGGACCGTCTTGCGGCCAAGAAGAAGTAGAGATCCAGTCGCGTCATGGTCGTTCTTCTTCATCGTCCTCATCACAAGCAAGCAAATATGTATGTGTGCCAGCCAGCCAGCCAGTTAGTCAGTCAGTTGTCTACTGCTGTTGTTGTCCAAGCCTTACGGACGTACGCGATCGTGAGACTCCCTCCGCAGGCAGTGAACTGAAAAGTAGCAGAGAATGGATTTTGCGCACCAATTATGAATGAAGACTATCCCCAGCAAACAAACAGTTCGACATTGCGGTGTTGTCATTTCGTTTCACAGCACCTCAATGGAGCTGCTCGCAGTTCAGCGAGACTGGACCCACCCTTGCTTGCCTCGTTTTGTCTGCTGTGAGTGCAGTTTAGTACTGCCTTCCGCATGAAGGAAGAAGCTGTTGCATTACTGACGCATGCATGGGCTCTACAAGCGACACTCGCGCGCATGTGGTGGCGCTGGACAATTTTGCCAGCAAATTGCGAAATGCGACTCTGTTCGTCCATTTCCCACATGTCCCAATCGAAAAACCTTTTCACCACTGGCGCTTTCGATATTTTCACAAAATCTCTATTCACAGGTATATTGAATATTGCAGTTATTTTTAGTGTCAAGACCCAGATAAATCCATTTTCTTACCAAGTAAATGTATTTATACAGGTTTCTGAAGCGAGGTTTTATGTCCTCGTCTTCTCCCAGACCCGCCTGACCCGTCTAACGGCCGCGCTCTATGTGCCACCTGTGAGTTACGCATCGATACAATAAACGGCCAGGATCTCGGCTCTCGCTCATGGATGCGTCGACGGCGGTCTCTCCTCTCGCGGCCGTTTGCCTCATTTGCGATGGGCGAGTGAGGAAGACGCACTCGTTCTCTTTCTCCCACAGTGGCGCATCGCTGTCGCTCACTCACGGTTCGAATCGGCAGAGCAGCCACTACAGCTCAAAGCAAGATACGTCCATTCTCCTAGGAAGAGCTCATTACAAGACTACAGGCCAAACCGCCACGTTATTAGACCATCAGCAGCTAAGCTTCTCAGCCAGCATTCGCGCATAACTGAGCCACGATAGGAGGCTCCAACGGCATGGCGCGGCGCCAGAGCGGCGGCAGCGGCGGCCCCACCACCGGCCCGCGCGGCAGCGTGATCCGCCGCTCGCGCCACCGACAATACGGGCTCTCGAACGCGAACCAGATCCTGCTCGTGGTGATCGTGACCGCGCTCTTCTTCTTCGCGCTGCTGCGGCCGCACTGGCTCGAGTTTGACGGTATTGACGTGTCCGCGGGCCTCTGGACGATCGTCGTCCCAGAGAACGTGAACAACCACGACGACTCGGCCAACTCGTCCGTGAGCGTCTCGTGGCGCGCGTTCTGCAACCCGGAGAAGGGCAACTTTATGCTACCATTGTGAGTGTGCTCTTCTATTTGACGACCAGTAACATTTGACTTGTATGCGTGTGTCAAAGACTCTAACCGTATGTGGCTGTTGTACGTAATGCAGAGCCGACGGGTTTGCGCAGCCGATCACGCTGGACGACGCCAAGATCCTCTGTGCAGAGCACAGCGGCGGCGCGCTCGTGCCGGAGATCATGCGCGCGCTCATCGCGACGGCCATCGGCTTCTCCATCCTCACGCTCGTGTTCGCGCTCTATCTGCATTTGGGGCGGCCGTCGCGCAGTCAAATCTTTTATTTTGGCTCATTCCCAGCGCTGGCGCTATTCGTCTCAGGTATGTCTGTGTGCCTTCTCTCTCTGTCTTTAGTGTATGACGATGCCTTAACGAACTTGACTTTTATGGGGATTTGTGTTGTTGATGTGATAGCTGTGCTCGGGACGGTGTCGCTCATTCTCTGGCAGAGCTACTATGGACAATTTGACAACGGCGACTGCTTTGCAGTCACGATCGCGGCGACAGTGATCGCGTACCTGGTCGCGATTTCCATGGTGGTTCGATGGCGATGGGTACGCTACACAGCGGCTGCTATATTTCTTCATTTTGAGCTGAATGGTGGAGTTAGCTAGACTAACGCTTTCTTATCCTTTTTTCTATCGTATGGCAAATGCAGCCTGGGATCTGCGCAGTGCCGAACGAGCAGCAGGCTTTTCAGACTCGCGCCTACCGCTTCGGGAGCCGACGGGATACGGGAGCTGCTCCGCCAGCGGCACAGCCGCTCGAGGGCGTGCTGGTCGAAACCAACGAGCCGCCGCCGCGCTCAACCAATTTCCACCAAATGCGAGGCTGATTGATCTCCCAAGAGCTACGACACCCCAAGACCAGTAGTGGTGTTGGTGGGTCGGTTGTTTGTCCATGAAGAGGTCAGCAACTCCAAGCGAGCGAGCAAGCGTTCGCCTCTTTATCTGCACTCGCAGTATTTAACACCGTAGTAGTAGAAGTTAGTTGCCACACACGCCGTGTTGGTTGTAAAATGACACTGAGAGAAAAACAACAATTGTAGGCAAGGAAGCGCTGGGGGACCGACCAAGAGTGAATGGATGGAAAGTGGAAATAGACGAACTTTGTACATCAGCACACACATACACGCAAATAATAAATGAACAACATGCAAACCAACCCACCAGGAGCTCTGCCTTTCAAGTATGTGCTTGGCCAGTGGTTGCCAGCAAGTGCTGACGAGTCGTCTTTCACCGTTTTCACCGTCTATCATAACAATTGCACGGGAACTCTTTCCATCGCTCGATCATATGAGCGTGTACTGACTGGCGAATGGTGGTGACGACTCGAAGTTTTCAATTATGCTGATTCGGGTAGTTGTGTTCGCCTCTCAGCCTCGCAGTTGTGGATTTCGAGCGCTCTGTTCCCACCTGCTATGAAACATCAAGGCTCGACAACTGCTCATTCGGAAATCGACGCACAATAGCGTTTACTTCGAAGTCTTACTTGCGTTTACGGCTACTGTGCGTCTGTGAGATGAATGGAGCATACCTGGAGTTCTTCTTCACCGCTCTATGTTGCTACTGCGGGGGCTGCTGGTTCGCGTAGTATTGCTGGTACTGATAGTAGTCGGCATTGTTCGCAGCCCCTGAGGCAGCAGCAGCTGGGACAGCGGCTCCGTTGGGACCAGGAGGCACACCCGTACCAGCTGGAGCCCCGTACTGTGCATACTGATACTCGGCGCCAGGAGCTGCTGCTGCTCCCGCATTACCATCCCACGCGCCGTAGTTGCTGTAATAATCAGACGCACCCCACTGCTGCTGCTGCTGTTGCTGGTGCCCAGCTCCCCACGTTTGAGTCTGCGCAGGATAGCCGTATGCCCCTCCTGGCGCGACTGGAGGCGGATACGCGGTCGCAGGCGTTGAGCCCAGCACCACTGGACCATGTCCGTGCGCACTGACTCTTACACCATCTACACCTGGTGGAGGAGGCGCTGACGAAGTTCCAGGCGCGCCGACCGACTGCTTCAGCATCCACGGCTGCGTTTTCGTTGTGGAAGAGGTCTTCGCAGGCTGCAGCCACGGCGCCGGCGCTGGTGCAGGTGCAGGTGTAGGCGCGAGCTTCGTCGCTGTCGAGATCACGGGTTTCTCCCCCAGCTGCTGCATGAACGACATGTACTCCTCGTCGATCGCAGCGGTCTCGGCCGCAGACTTCTTCTTCTGCGTACAATCGCGTGTCGGGTGACTCGAGTCTCCGCAGATCGCACACTTGACACCCGCAGCCTTGAAATTTTCTGTTTAGACGCAGCACAAGTCACAAATCAAGCAAGAGACACATACACAACAATGGTCAGTGCACGAGGTTCATAGCGACACATCAGTACAAAACAGGCACAAACGTGGTACGTACGCTCTCTATTCGGACACTCCCATTGTCGATGTCCTTTTTCGCCACAGATGTGGCAAAAGTCGTCGTCACGCAGCGTGCCGTTGATCAGTGCGAGCTCGCGCAGCTGCTTTTGCTTGTGCGAGTTCTTCGTGTCGTCCACGGGCACGAGCAGACTCTGCACCTCCTTGGCCGCGCGGTCCAGGTCCTCTTCTCGCTCGCCCGTGATCAGCACGTGCAGATCGTCGTTCTCGTCGGCGTTCATCTTCTTGCCCTTGCTGCCTTCTTTCACGGACCCTTTCCCGCGGATCGCGATCTTACAGTTCGACTCTTTCTCCATACGCTTCTGCGTGTTGCCGCGCGGACCGATGATCAGCCCAATGAAGTTGTACTGCGGGAACTCCTTGATCGGAATGTAGATCTTGCGGTGCAGCTTCTGGCGCATATAGTCAGCTGGCGGGCGGAACAGCGGGTTCACCTTCACAAGCTCCTCGATCACGGTCTGACGGCTCTTCTCGAGCGCTGCTCGCATGCGCACTTCGCGCGTGTTCGTGCGCTTCCCGTTCGAATCGTACTGTGGTGGTGGCGAGGGCGAGCGGTTCGGATCTTTTTCAAGGCGGGCTGCGTCCGCTGTGACAGTCGTCAGTTTCTGGTTGATCGACTCGAGCTTGGCGCGCAGCACGAGCGACTGCTGCTGCGGCTGCGACATCATCAGGTTGGCCGCCACGAGCGCTGGAGCAGCCCCCGCAGGCGCCCATCGTGACTTCTTCTTCCTCCTCTCACCATTCGCATCCGTAGCAGTACTTGCGGTTGCGGTTGTGGTTGCAGTTGCAGCGGCGTTGGCAGCGGTGACGACGGGCACTTCTTCACCCCATCGACTCTTTCGACGCCGCTTCGCAGGGTTCTCCTCGCCCTCAGCTACTGGAGCAGCCGTCGACTCTGCTGGTGCTGTAGTGGACGTCTGCTCTGAGTTATTTTCTGGCTGCGAATCGCCAGTACCACTCGCAAGCTTGCTCCCGTTATCTGTGACTTTGATAAACTCTTTCAGGACTTCGCGGTACGGTCCCCACATCTTGAGATCTTGCCAGAAGAGCGGGTATTGACCGTATTTCGCCTGCACATTCGCATGCACAACACACCAGCAAGACACAGCGTTATCAGCACACGAGTGTCATTTCATAAAGAGCGTACACACACTGCACACAGCGTACCGTCAGGCTCGGATTCTGTCGGAACCACTGCTTCATTGGGTGGTGGTAGTTTTTCATCATCGCCTCGCGCTCCTGCTCCTCTTCGTAGTGGTACTCGTCCTCATTCTCCTTCGCGCTGCTGCGCTGCTGCTCGTTGGTCGTACCATCGATCTCCTCCTTCTTGTTGTCGTTATTGTCCGCGGCGGCGCCGTCGCCCACGAACGACATGAACGCAGCGAAGCCGTCGTCCGCCATCGCGTCTCTCGCTTGCTTCGCTTTCCTTTTTTCGTTGTTGGGATGCTAGCTTGTGTTGCTTTGCTGTTGTTGGTGGACGGATTTGTGAGGGTCGATAGGACGGGGCCAAAACAAGTGCCTCTTCACTCCACCGATCCCGACTGTGGCTCTAGTTCGTTAAAGTTTCACTGTATAAAACGAAATATCGACACAGTGCTTGAATTATTTGAGCTATGCAAATATGGAGTCTGGTGCAAAAATTCAATGTTACTGAAACTAAGTCAACAGGATGTTTCTTTTGCTCTCAGCACGTTTGTCCGTGAATAACAATATGTTGTGTAATTTTCACCATGTACAGATAAAATAGGGAGCACGTATTTTGTTTACAATAAACTACAATAAATAACTTTGCCAGTATTTGCCGGAAATAGCTCATTTTGGGTCAACCTGGCGCTTGCCAGTTTTTGATGCGGTCGTATTAAAGCCAATCGTTCCTTGATTGAAAACCATTTTCGACCAATCAGAAACGTACTTGAACGTGTGATTGGCCCTGCCAGTGATCTCGGTTGATTTTCACTCCCGCCACCACACGGAGAGCAGGAAAAGCAGAAAAATGGCGGACGAAGCCCCAGAAGACGTGCTCAAGGTGCTTCTGGACGCGTGCGTTCTCGAGCCAACGGACCAGTCGCTCATCCAGGTGTACCAGGTGCGTCCCGCGCTGCCGATCGGTGTATCGTATGTCTCAACTGGTGCTCTATGAGCTGCAATAGTATGCGCAGATCACTCACCACTTGGTATCTTTTTATCCACCCATGTGTCTGTCATGCGTGCATGCATGTAACAGGAGGAAGTGATTGAAAAAGTAAAGAATGGCGAGCTCCCAGTCAAGCGCGTGGTGAACCAGACGTTCGTCGCGGCGTTCCAGAGCCAGCAACGCGCCACAGAGGTGCACCTGCGCGCGTTCGTGAAGGAGCTCGCAACGATCCCAGGACTCCCCGAGGCGTTCGCGGCCGTGCTCTCTGCGCGAGCCAAGGCGTTTGCAAAGACGTTTGGCAACGCGCGACTGAGCGCGATTCGCCTGTCCTGCCTTGTTGTGGACGTCGTGCTCAGCACGGAGAACGCCACGCAGCCAACGTGGCTCAAGGACGTGTTCGCCGCGCAAGCTGTCTTGCTGGAAGCCACGCTTGTCGACTCGGAGCGCCTGCAGGCTCTCGCACAGAAGGCGGTGCTTCAGCTCACGAAAGCGCACCCGTCGGTGCTCCCACTGTACGTTGAGACGGTCACCAGCGACGACAATAACGAGGTGCAGCAATTCGGTCTCTGGGCGGCGCTTGCGCAGACATCGCTCGCCCCAGATGCCGAGGAGAAGCTCTGGGCAAAGTACACGTACTGGGCGTTCGAATCCAAGAATCGCGCTCTGCCAATGCTGAAACCAGCGGATGCGCGCTTCAAGAACTTGGACCACGATCGCTTCGAGGCGATCATCAAGCCGACGCTCGCCAAGATGCTGAAAAAGTCGCCGGACTCGATTCTGGAAGCCACGAACGCGCTCATCCGCGCCACCCCCTTGGATTTTGGACGCTACGTGCAGGAGATGTTCTCGCTGCTGCTCACGGCCAAGCTCCGCTCGCAGAAAGAGGACGTGCGCTTGCTCACGATCGCACTCGCCAAGGCGCTGCTGTCGACGTTCCAGAGCCAGGAGCACATCTTGCTCATCGTCTCGGACATGGGAGCGCTCTTGGACGGCAAGCACGGCATCCTGGCGCAGTTCTACCAGCGCGAGGCGATCTTCGCAGTGCTCTCGGATGCCGCGGATACTTCGGCGGCTGTGATCGGCGCTGATGCCGCCAAGGCGATCGCGGCGACTGCGGTCACGGCGCTGCTCAAGGCGATCAACAAGGAAGCGCACGACCAGACTCGTCACCTGGGACTCTTGGCGCTCGGCAAGTGGCTCGCGCTCGCACAGGAAGTGTCTCCAGAGAGCATCACGAGCATCAAGGCGGGTTTGAAGAACAAGTCGGAGCACATCGTCGCCGGTTACTTGCGCGCTCTCGTCGTGTTCTGCCGCCAGTCCAACCAGTCGGCGGTCGCGTCGATCCAGGGCTTTGCCGATGAGCTGCTGGCTGTGATCAAGGAGTCGAACAAGAAGCCCAACATTGTGCACTTGGACGGCGTGCTCGCGGTCGGCGTCGCCGGGTACCTCGCCTCTGCGAGCAGCGACATGGACGCGAAGATGGCGCAAGAAGGCGTCACAGACGTGCTGCTGAGCGACAAGTCATTCCTCGAAGTGTCGGTGCGCGCTCTGCTGACGAGTTTGAAGATCGGCAATGAAAACGGTGTCTCGAGCTCGGTTGAGAAGCCAGAGATCTCGGCGCTCGCGGCTTTGCCAACGTCGCTCTCGTGGGTGCTCTCATCCGAGCAGGCGGCTCCAGCCACTGCATACAAGCTCGTGGTCGAGCTCCTGGTGTCGTCGGTGCTCCCAGCACAGAAGAGCGCGCAGGAAGCGATCAAGGGCATCTACGCATCGTCGCTGGATCACTGCCAGGGTCTGGTCACTGCGTTCCAGAACAAGTTGGCAGCGGTCGCCGTTGCTGAGGTGGATGCGAAGAACACTCGGCTTGCGGATGCGAGCGCGGACTACTCTCTCGTGCCTCCAGCTGGGATCTTGCGAAAAGCGCTTCGCACGCTTGTCCCTGAAGCTGTTCGCAACGACGAGCACGTCCGTGAAGCGGTATTTGCGCAGGTGTTCCTCGTTTCCCACCACCCGTTCGTGGTGAGTGGCAAGAAGCAGGAGATGTTCTCGCGCGAGTGGAACAGCATCAAGCTGCGCTTCTTGCCTTCAACGACGACAACCGCGGCTGGATCCAAGGCAAAGAAGAATGGCGATGAAGACAACGAAGAAGAGGAAGAGGAAGAAGAGACGACCGATGACCGAATCGACCACTTGATCGAAGCGCACGACTGCATCAAGCAGACGATCATTGACCTCCTCACGAGCGAGAGCAACGGCGGCGCGTTGTACTCTCCCATTGCGGTGGAGCGACTTGCCGCGCAGCGCATGCTGGCGTCGCTGCTCAACTTTGCCGGCAACGGCGAAGGAGAGAGCATCGCTCTGCACGATGTCATCCAGGATTTGCTCATGAAGCGCGTCGACGACGAGCAGATCGGTGTGATCTCGGACTACGATGTCAAGGTCTACTTGACGCCGTTTGATGAGCTCTACGTGCCAAAGAAGAAGGGCGAGGCGGACGAAGAGAAGATCTCGTCGAGGAAGCGCGGTGGCGCGGGCCGTCGCGGCAACGAAGACGAGCAGTGGGAGCAGCAGGTTCGCGAAGAGCTCGAGAAGAAGAAGACAAATGCCGCGAAGGCCAAGGCCTCGTACACTGCGGAAGAGAAGGTGCAGCTGGCAGAGCAACAGACGATCCGCAACACTCTGCAGCAGAAGCTCCAGCTGATTGACCGCGTGCTCGAGACGGTCGAAGTGCTCGCTGTGGTTCGCCCAGATGAGCTGCACCCTGCGATCCCGTACTTGCTGCGCACGTTCAGCGTGCTCTTTGAGTGCGAGGTCTTTGAGCAAGACGCTTCGGAGGCGCTGCGCTCGATTTCGAAGTCCATTTCGCCCGAATTGCTGCGCGCGCACTACGAGGACGTGGCGAATGCGCTGCGCGTGGTGCTGCAAATCCAGCTGCTAGAGGGGCGCAGCGAGAAGACTCAGGTCGTCACGCAGATGATCGATCTGTTCACGCGCACGCTTGCGGGCCTGATGGAGTACGTGTTCGGGTTCCAGTTTGACACCGAAGATGACTTTGACAGTGATGCGCCAGTGAACCACATTGCGCCGCCGACTTTCCACTTGATCTTCCCGGTGCTGCGCACGTTGATCCAGTTGGAGCCAAGCTTGCGTCATTGGGCACTGCCACTGTTCGCGATCCACGCACGCATGATCCCAGAAGAGGAAGAGGAAGAGATTGGCGATGTCGCGGCACAGCGTCTGCTCCGCAAGGACATGATCGTGCTGGCGCTTTACTTGCTTTCGCAGAAAGCCACAGGAGGCTGTGCGCCGATCACGAACCCAGATCTCGCGCCAGCGCAGCTTCTGGCGACGTTGTGCTCGGGTCCCGCGCTCTCGAACGATGAGTGGGCTCCGCTTTTGGGCGACGACGGGCTCTTGTCCGAGCACCACGAAGTTCGCCTCGCGGTGCTCAAGGCACTCTTGCAGGTCGTTGAGAGCGACGACTCGGAACTCGACACGAAGGAGAACCCGCTGCTGATGTCGCGCCTGTTCTTCTCGTGCTTTGACACGGACGCAGCGAACCAAAGCATCGCCAAGTCCGTGTGGGACCTCACGGAGTCCGCGATCACGCCTCTCTTCGCCGGCCAGTTGCTCGTGCTTTTGAACCATGCGCACGCGAACGTCCGAGAAAGCGCGGCGCTTGCGATCGCGGACGGCATGAAGCAGTACCCTGAGACGATCACGCCTATCCTCAACAACCTCAAGACGCAGTTCCTGAGCAGTCTTCCAAAGCCGCTCGAGAGCCTGGACGAGTTTGGCATCCCAAAGGTGCGCCGTCCAGGCCAGG
The DNA here is from genome assembly GCA_023333955.1 of Globisporangium paroecandrum. Taxonomy (NCBI): domain Eukaryota; phylum Oomycota; class Peronosporomycetes; order Pythiales; family Pythiaceae; genus Globisporangium; species Globisporangium paroecandrum. The sequence continues at coordinate 5,970 of JAASFU010000388.1, read as the reverse complement.
GTGAGCCAAAGGAAGAGCCCGAGACGTACTTGCCACGCTGCGGTGTCGCTCTCTGCTTGGAGAAATCCGTGCTCGCGGGGACTTTCTCCAAGGAGAACGTCATGGACGTCATGTCGTTTGTGATCGAGCACGGACTCGGCGACTCGAATGCGAACGTGCGCACGCAGATGCGCAAGACCGGCATCCAAGTCGTCGATGCTTGCGGCGGCGGCGCCAACACGTCGCAGCTGTTGCAAGTGTTTGAGAAGTTCCTCGACAAGAAGCCGTCCAAGGACTCGAAGGAGCTCACGATCTACGACCACCAGCGCGAAGGCGTCGTGGTCTGCCTCGGTGCACTCGCCAAGCACATGGACAAGACGGATCCAAAGGTGTCATCGATCGTTGACTCGCTGTTGGAAGCATTGAGCATCCCATCTGAGTCTGTGCAGCGGTCGGTGGCGATGTGCTTGACGCCTTTGATCCCTGCGGTGAAGGACCGCAGCACGACCATCTTGGACGATTTGCTGGCTCGCGCCACCAGCGGCGAGACTTTCGGCGAGCGTATCGGTGCCGCGTTCGGTGTCTCGGCGGTCGTCAAGGGCCTCGGTATCTCTGCGCTGAAGCAGCACGATATCATCCCTCGCCTAGAAGACTCGATGAAGACTGGCGGCACGAACGCGCGTCAGGGTGCGATGCTCGTGTTCGAGTGCCTGAGCCAGCGCCTGGGCATCCTCTTTGAGCCGTACATCATCGTGATCCTGCCGATCATGCTCAAGTGTTTTGCCGATGCGAGCCCTCAGGTTCGTGACGCTGCTAGCCAGACTGCGAAGGGCATCATGGCTAACCTGTCGGCGCACGGTGTGAAGCTCGTGCTGCCGTCTGTGCTGCGAGCGCTCGAAGACAGCGCGTGGCGAACGAAGCAGGGTGGTATCCAGATCCTGGGCTCCATGGCCTACTGTGCGCCACGCCAACTGGGCTCGTGCCTTCCGCAGGTTGTGCCAAAGCTGACGGAAGCGCTGACGGACTCCCACCCGAAGGTCCGCGAGTCCGGTAAGAGCGCGCTTCGCGACATTGGCTCGGTGGTCCGCAACCCTGAGATCGCGTCGATCTCGAACGCGCTGCTGAATGCACTCGAAGACCCAAACAAGTTCACTGCGGAGGCGCTCCAGCAATTGCAGTCGACGTCGTTCGTGCACTCGATCGACGCGCCGTCGCTCGCGCTTGTGATGCCGATCATCACGCGTGGTCTCAAAGACCGCGGCGGTGACGCGAAGAAGAAGTCCGCGCTGATCGTCGGCAGCATGTGTTCCATGATCAACGACGCGAAGGACCTGATCCCGTACATGGACATGGTGCTCCCAAGTCTCAAGAGTCAGTTGATGGACCCGATCCCAGAAGTCCGCGCGGTTGCAGCGAAGGCTATGGGCAAACTGGTCAAGGGACTGGGCGAGAAGCACTTTTCCGACATTCTCGCGTGGTTGCTGGACGCGATGAAGGGCGACTTTGGCAGCGTCGAGCGATCGGGTGCCGCTCAGGGTCTCTGTGAAGTACTCGTTGCATTGGGCAAAGAGCGCGTGGAGGCGACGCTGTTCGATGAGATCTTCCCACTCGCGCGTCACCCGAAGTACTCGGTGCGCGAAGGTGTGTTGTGGATCATCGCGTTCTTGCCGCCAGCGTTCGGTAAGGGCTTCTCCGTATTCCTCAGCGACGCATTGCCAATCGTGGTCTCTGGTTTGTCGGACGAAGCTGAGTCTGTCCGTGACGTCGCCATGCACGCCGGTCACGTCGTCGTGAACGCGCACGCGATCTCGCACACGAAGGACATTCTTCCGTCGCTCGAGTCGGGTCTCTTCGACGACAGCTGGCGCATTCGCCAGAGCTCCGTCGCGCTTCTGGGCGACCTCATGTACCGCATCAGTGGTACGCGCGCGGTCGGCTTGAGCGAAGCCACTGCCGGAGACATGGATGAAGACGACGACGCTGCTGGAAGCGCTGCGGGCGACAAGGCAATCATCAAGATTCTCGGTATGGAGCGTCGCAACAACATCCTCGCGTCGCTCTACATGATCCGATCCGACACATCGGCAGTGGTGCGTCAAAGCGCGCTGCAGGTCTGGAAGAGCGTGGTGGCGAACACGCCAAAGACGCTGCGCCAGATCCTCGAGGCGCTCATGAACTCGATCGTGAACGCGCTCTCGGGAAGTAACATGGAGAAGCAGACGATGGCTGGACGCACGCTCGGTGAGATTGTGCGCAAGTTGGGCGAGCACGTGCTACCGGAGATCGTGCCGATCCTGCGCGCCGGTTTGTCGCCAAAGAACTCGAGCGGCATGCGCCAGGGTGTGTGCATTGGCCTCGCTGAGGTGATCGACTGCTCGACGAAGAGGCTGCTTGAGGACTACGTGGACACGCTCGTGGACGCGGTGCTTGACGGTTTGTGTGACGAGCTCCCAGAGGTGCGAAGCTCGGCGGCGCAGGCGTTCGATGTGCTCCAAAAGGGCATCGGCTACCGTGCAATCGACGAGACTGTGCCGTCGCTGCTGCAGCGCATCCGCTCGTCCGACATGCAGGCGCAAGAGCGCGCACTTCTTGGTCTCCAGGAGATCCTGCGTGTCAAGTCGCGCGAGGTGCTCCCGTACCTCATTCCGCGTCTGCTCACAACGCCAGTGACCACCGCTGCGGCGCGCGCGATCTCTCGCGTTGCGCAGGCCACGGGTACGGTCATCCACTACCAGATCGAGCGCATCTTTGGCGTGTTCATCAACCAGTACGTTGCCTTCTTGTTCACGAACCCGATGGTCGCGGACGACATCAAGGCTTCGCTCCGTGACATCGTGCTCAGTGTTGAGAACACGGGCGTGCACTGGCTCGCCATCGAGTTGTGCAAGTACTGCGAGAGCGAGGTGAAGGACGAGCGCGCGCTCGCGTTCTACCTCGTGGGGGAGTTCTGTAGCCACACCAAGACGCAGTACAACGACCAGGTGCCGCTGTTCCTCAAGCAGATCATGGTTCACTTGAACGACACGGACAGCGAGGTGATCCAGGCCGCGTCTGACGCGTTCAAGGGCATGAACGTCACGGTTCGTCCCGAGCAGCTGGCGAACCAGCTCGACTTTATCCGCCAGACGATCAACACGCTGGTCAGCGATGCGCGTCATCGCAAGGGCGGTGTCGGCTCGGGCGAGTACCTGCTGCCAGGTCTCTGCATCCCAAAGAGTCTCGAGCCGTTCTTGCCGAGCTACCAGCACGCACTGATGAACGGATCTGCTGAGCTCCGTCAGAGTGCGGCGACCGGTCTGGGCGAGTTGGTGCTGCTCACGAGCGCCACTGCGCTGCGTCCATACCTGATCAAGCTCACGGGTCCGCTCATTCGTATCGCCGGTGACCGCTTCCCAGGTCACGTCAAGGCTGCGATTCTGAACACGCTCGAGATTCTCTTGGGCAAGGGTGGCGTGGCGCTCAAGCCGTTCCTGCCGCAGTTGCAGACGACGTTCGTGAAGGCGCTGAACGACAACGCGGGCGAAGTACGTAGTCGTGGTGCGTCGGCGCTCAGCAAACTCGTGACGCTGAGTCCGCGTGTGGATCCGCTGATCGCTGAGCTGACGGAGAAGCTGCGCACCACCACGGGTGGCATTCGTGAAGCGAACCTGTCGGCTGTCTCTTCGATTGCAGAGGCGGCCGGCGACAAGATCTCTCAGCCGGTCAAGGCAGGTCTGCAGGAAGCACTCGTGGAGCTGCTCGACTCTTCTGAGGATTTGGTGCGTGAGCGTGCCGCCCAGTGTCTCGCTTACGCTGTCGTGTCGGACTCGGAGGGCGGCGAGGGCAACGTGCTGAGCTACGGCTTGGCCGAGGTGAAGAACATCGGCGGCCTGCCCTGGGCGAGACGCCACAGCGCGGCGCTGTTCTTGGAACTCGTGCTGCTGAAGAACCCGTCGTGGGTCGCTGGAGTCGTGCCGCAGCTCCGCGACACACTGGTTACCCTTGGCGGCGACGAGCACGTCACTGTTCGCGCGAGTGGGCTGAAGGCAATTGCGGCGCTCGTGAAGTCGAACCTGGCGCAAGCGGATCTGTTCATCCCTGTCCTCGTCGAAGGTATCAAGCACAACAACAAGGACGTGTGCAAGACCGCGGTGAAGATCGCCAAGCGCCTCGCGAAGAAGGATCCGAGTGCCATGCGCGCGCACCTGAACGTGCTCGTGCCGTCGATCTTCCAGAACATCAAGAGCAACAACATCGCCGTCAAGATCTCATCCGAGCGCGCGCTACTGTACCTGCTCGAAGTGAACTCGCGTCCTGAGACGATCGCCGCGTTCGTGCGTGGTGCGGATGCCACCGAGGGCAAGGTCATCGCCGAGTACGCGCGCCGTGTGCTGTCCAAGCTCCGCGCTGACAGCGGTGAGGAGAGTGACTAATTTCGCTGTTTAGGTTGCTTTGTTAGGAGCTGAAGAGAGAAGAGAAGTTTGTCCAAGCTAACCTGTCCATTATGAGGATGATATAGTTTTGCACCTACGATTTTCATCCGTGCTAGCTAGCCTTCAATTGATTGTTAGGAGATACCTTTGCCGCCTGATATCATCTGAGCTTGCTTTCAGATCTACTCGGAGCTCTTCATCTCAAAGGTGAATCCCAATGCACCAGCGATCAAGGCACACACTGGCATAATGCTAGGCAGCTCGCCAATTGATGACGATGTGCTGTCACTCTTTCGAGAGTGATCGTTGCTGAAATCACCGCCAAAGTGCGCAAAGTCCACAAGCGTCGGGCTAAGCACTGCACAAAACCATCCCAAGCAATGCAGAATAGTCATCATCACCATCCGCCAGTACGCACTCGAATGCCGACTGACCAACTTGAATACTCCAATGCTCGAATTCTGCGAGTATTGCGGATGTGGGGTGAGTGATGCTGTGTTCAGTGCTGAGATGGTCTTCTTCGCTTCCCAATGGCCGACATTGAGCCTCGCATTGCGAAGTGCGACGCGAGAACTCGGGAGGAGGCTCTCAAGCAGCGAAAAGGTCGGGATGATCGCAAAGTTGATGAACTGGATCTGGCAGACATCACCACGAGAGTTTAAGCAGAGTCGTAAGTAAAAGTTCAGGAATCAGAGCGAGGAGGTACAAAAGATCAACTACTACTTGTAAGTCGGGGATTGAGGTTGTTGCCGGATCGCAGTTTGGCGAAACCAGGAGATGGAGTCGCCTTTCAGCCTCGCCCTGCTCGAAAAACTCCCTTGAAGAGCACACACGAGCAGATCAAGTCAAACTTCTGTCCTCATCCTCCAACACACACACACAGTAAAATAAGGCATGAGCACGTACTTCATGATCAGATCTGTCCAGCGCTCGGCGATGTTGAAAGGTTTGGCTGCGTTGCTGATATCGGCGCAGTGCAGCAGGAACGAGCAGATCTTCAATCGATTGTGCACTCCGCCCTGAGTTGGCAAGGGCAAGGAGTGGTCTGCCATGATACTTCTAACGCTTTCCAGGAGGCGGTCGTGCTGCGCAACATCGGTGCCAAGGATGCTGGTCACTAAGAGCTGCTGCGCTTTGATTTTATCCTGCAAAATCAAACACAACGCGTTAGAATAAATTCACACCAATGCATAAGCACTTACTCAATCGCTGCTTTCGTACATTGATGGTTAGGTGGCGCAGGGTTTTGTGCCTTTCGATCAAGCTCATCGTTTTCGCGGCGTGCATGTTCTCCAGGGAGCTTGTGTATCCGTACGACAGAATGAGGGGGGTGGTTGCTGCTGATGAGAAACTGATTACTGACTCCAGGATGCGCGATGTCGTGGCCGATCGCTGCAATCAACAGAACCACTCTTTCGAGCGTGGTCAACAGCTGCATGTGCTCGGCAAAGCCGAAGATCGCAAAGAGTGTCTGCGTCACATCAAACGCGTGAGCGAAGTTGTGGTAGTACCTGAGGGCAATCAATAGAATTTTGTTAGAATCAAATCTGGCAAGAGAGTTGGGGGGGGGGGGGGGGGG